>OMLC01002197.1:10669-29382 GCA_900302585.1 Regalecus glesne
GTGTGCCAGTGGGGACAGGGGGATGTTGCCGGCAGACTTGCAGCGGGCAGAGCGGTACTGTCGGTGGAGTTTAGGTGAGAGGCCGTGCAGGGAGCTGGGTCTCATGTGCTGGGAGGCGGCGGGGGAGTTGGGGGTGCTGGAGGCGGGAGAGCTGCTCTGTGACGAGGTACCTGAGGAAAAGAAGAAACAGACATGAAGCTCTGCATTTTTCAAACCATTGGGTAAAGCTGCTATCAGGAGTTAGTGGTTTTTGGTTGATTTCGTGTGCTCCAGTGGACAAACACAGCAGTGTTTCTACATTATCCTCAGGTGACTCATGCATTGTTTTGAAGAGAAGAGAAAGTGTTTTGACAAATGTATCCTGTCTGTGTGCCATAAATCATCTTATCACCATGGTTCACATCAATTATGGAAAAATAATGACGTGCTTAGCAAAGAACTTGTTTTAAAGGTCAGTGTGTCAGCCGCTCACACTCACCCAGGTAGGGGGAGTCAGGAGTGGAGCGGTAACTTTGAGTGGGGGAGCGGGCGGAGAGGCTGTGGGTGGGAGAGCCAGGCAGACTGTCCCCAGAGGACAGGGACCGGTTCAGAGAGGAGAGGCTCCGGCTGGTGTGGAGCAGGTTGGACTGTTTGGTGATCTTCCTGAACAACGAACCACGTTTCTTCCTGAAAGAGACAAATAAATCGATTAATTAGTTAATAAATAAATAAATAGAGACATTTCCAGATGATAACAATCTCGATGTGTAGAAACAGTAAGAGAGGAGGGTTGGAAGCATGTTTCATTTCCATCCTAAGCAAAATCATGTTAAAAGAAGAAAATGTGTAGTCTCACATGCCCTAAAGCTACACTTAGCAGATTTGGTGTAGTATCTGCATTCATTCCCTTCAAGCAGTACTTCAGCAGAGGCATACAGTAAAAGACTCGACTCAGAAACATGTCTTTTGTTTACCACCATGTATTGACTTGAGTTAACTCCCGAGTTCATGCAGAACAAAAGGCACTACGATGGCACACTAAGGTTCCGGTAGTTTTCCCTGCTAGAACCTCAAGTGTTCTGATGCAAACAAGCTTCCCTCTGTCTTCCTGCATTTCACATATACCATGTCTGCTCTTGTGAACCTTCAGTGTCAGTTTTGAATAGACTGATGCTTGGTGGTGGACAAAATAATTACATGTTTCAGTGTCAAATTATTACTGTACACCGCTGGAGCCTAAGGGCCTCATGTTGAAAGCACGTAGGAGGCCACTCCTGTAAAGAGCCTCTACTGTGCCAGACTAGCCTAGTGTAGCTTTAAGGCATGGATAGTTTGCTGTCACTTACTCTTGTCCCTCCTTGGCTGCTGTCCTCTTGTTGCGTCGTGCCATTTTTGATCTGTAGCTTGACTTTCGGGCAGGACCCACTTTTATGGAGGTATTCTCAAAGGGGGTGGTCGTAACCGTCACCTTGTTTCCACTCTGCAGATTAAATCAAGAAGGAGAAATCCTCTAGGCCATGTTTTCATATTAGCACACGTTATCTCATCCCTCTATTCAACAAACGGATAAAGTCGACCTTTTCAAGGTTTTCTTCTATTTCTCCTTCCTCTCTCACCTTGAGGATAAGCTCCACCACCTCGGTGTGAACCAGACCATGGACTGACTCTCCATTCACGTGAGTAATCAGGTCACCGGCATTAAGCCCAGCATCTTGAGCAGGGCCGGAGTCCTCCACATGCTGTGATGAGAACAAGTTACTGTCAAACACCATGAATTAAACCCTTCTATATCAGACATCACAAGAGATGTCGATTTCCTTTAACAGACATTGTAAATGACAATAACCATATCATTAGTGCCACTCTCTCACCCAAACCATGTGGTGGACACTGTAGACATCACTGTCTCCCATGTAGACTCTGATGGCTCGCAGGGTGAAGCCATACTTCTTCCCAGAGCGGTGGATGGTGATGGGGGAGCGCAGCACGCTGACTGAGGGGGAGTAGTCCCTGCTGGGAGAGGAGTCACGGGAGGAAGGATTGGAGGAGATGGAGCGAGGAGACATAGGGCTGGCCAGAGGGGAGGTGCCATGCTGCTCCACTGTGCAGTGAAGGGTTAAAAATAAAGATAGATTAAGTTGAGGATACATTAAAGAACCGAGTGAGGGCCATTGTTTGTAACTATGACAATGTGACAACCCAAAACAATAGAAATAGCAAACAGCATGCTGTGTAAAATGTCCATGGGAGTGTCTTCACCTGCAGGGATGATGACAGAGAGGGCGGTGGCTGAGGCAGATTTAATGACTTTTGTTCCAGGTCGTGGGTTGCGTTTCTCGCCTTCCGCTGACAGCTGCTGATGGCGGACCCTCCGCAGGACAAGGTCAGTGGTGGCCCCCCGTGGCCCCAGAGGATCTGACACCCCCAACACAGCGGCGCCTGGTAGAGGCATCAGAGTATCAGCAGGCCTCAACAGCTTGTCTGTGGCACGGAAGAGACAGTGAACACCATGTGTATGTTAACTACATCTTGTTTATTATCACATCATAGCTACATCGAGACAGGAGCTCTTAGCCTCTAGTTCTGCCACATCTCCTCTTTACCTCCAACTGTGGGTCCACTGCCCTCCTTAGGAATGGGCCTCAAATCTCCCTGACTGGAGGTGGTGCCCATAGCCCCTTCCAGCGATGCACCCCTGGCCTTAATCTGTGGCTGCCTGGTGGGGACGGGCAGCTCTGAGTCGGCCTCCAGAGGAGAGGCAAATCGATGTGTGTCCATGAGGGCAGAGAAGCGCCGGCGGACTCCAGTAGGAGGACTGGAGTCGCCCTCCATGAAGGAGGACTCTGAGCAGGACAGACGCTTCCTAGATAGCAAGACAGAAGCATTATGCTATTCACACTCATCCATTGGTCACATCAGAGCTCCTTATATCGTACGTTCCATCTCACACTCTCTGCTCTCTAAATACAGGACCCCTCTGTGTGCCCAAAGTTAAAAGAAAGTCAGCTGGTGCCAGGGCCTTTTCTTTTCAGCCCCCATTCTTGTGGAATAACCTGCCTGCTGGAATCAAAACAAGCACAATTTCTGAATTCTTTTAAATCTCAACTTAAAACTCATCTTTTTCCCTCAACTTACAAATAGTGATTTTACATTATGCGATTCATAATCAGTACCGCATGGCGAGTGGGTTTCTGTCTCAGTGAATTTACCAAGCTCTGTTCTCCGCTGACGACATTATATAGTTAGAGCACGTGGTATTGACTAATGTAAGCTGTCAACTGGTTTCTCTTACTGAACGAATGTCCCTCAATGTTTCCTTTTTTCTCATTTTCTATGTATGTGACCTCAGACGAACCTGGGAGATGTGCAATTGGTGCCAGCATGGTGGTCCAGACTATGATGCTTGGACTGTCTACTGCTATTCCTGCCTCTTTTAAGGATCCTCATCCATCTGTCAATTTGTCCACATTAGACACATGACGAATCTTGGCCCAGTGGCTTGATCTGGCCTGTTTACATTTTAGATGTTCATTGATTAGTACCTTCACTATGAAGGAGGTTATCATTATTATTAATGTTTTACCTTTTGTAATTCAATTACAATTCTGTTATCCTGATCCTGTTGGATGCTGTAAATTGAGTCTTAATCTATTTACACATCATCCATTGCACTGCTGTCCATCTTGGGAGAGAGATCCTCCACTGTTGCTCTCCCTGAGGTTTCTTCCTATTTTTCTCCCTGTTAAAGGGTTTTTAAGGGAGTTGTTCCTTATCTGATGTGAGGGTCTGAGGACAGGATGTTGTGTTCATGTAAAGTCCACTGAGACAAATTGTCAATTTGTGATAATGGTTTATACAGATAAAATTGACTTGACTTGAATTGATCAGTCTGTGTGCTCTTCTTACATATACTGCAGACTTAAACTATACTATATACCATTGACTTGCTCCAAAATCACTAAATAAATTCCTATATTGAGATTATATTTTACTGATGAATTCACAAGTCAAGTTCCATTCAGACTGCCAGCTTAACAAACAAAGGCCACCCTCACATCTCAGGAGATCCGGTTCTCCAGCTCTTGTCCCGGAGGGTGAGGCTGCCCAGGCTCTCCCTTTTGGCCATCCGCTCCTCCCTGGGAACTTTGTGCTCCCGTCGGGTGACGGAGGGAGGTTTGTATTCCAGCTGGGACAGATGCTCCATACTACTGTACACCTGCAGGTTTCACATAAAAGGATGGCAGTCAGGTTTTAGTTGCAAAGCACCTCATGGACCTGGCTCATAGCTCACTCACACTCACTTATTTAAGCAGACAGGAGATCCTCCATACGGGGGAAATGACCACATCCACAGCATCAGGGGTGCTATGTAAGGCTGGTGCTGGACATCAGTCCCACTGCGTGCCCCTGCTAATTATCCCTGCCATGCAGCTCAGCTAGTCTGGAGGGCATTATGCATTTGGTGCTACACGCACGCACCATGGGAGCTGGATAGGGGGTGGTGTTAATGTGTGTAGAGTTTGAATATCTGTGTGTGTGTGTGTGTCTATGTATATATGTATGTGTATATATAAAACTCAGGCCATAAACAGAGTATACTGTAAGAATTGGGGTGCTCCAGGTTTGACCAGCAATATGTCTTGCTGTGAGGACTGACCTTGTTGAAACGAGGAGAGCAGGATGAAAAGCGATGGATCTCCACAGGTTCATCGTCATTGGTGTCATCCTCGTCATAGGAGTTGACATGGTGATAGCGCTCAGATCGAGCTTTGGATGGAGGAAAGGATACAAAAAGATGACAGAGATTTAATGTGGGAAGAGCAGTGAGAAGAGTGACTGACTCTCTGACTCCCCCCCCTCTCTGACATATGACTAACAATAGCACTGATTTACTGACAAAAGAGACAATTTAGACTGAGACTGATGTTCTTTCAAAGCAAGCTCAGTCAAAGACTCCCCCGTGCATGTCAATGATGTGTAGTAAGGTCCAATTGAAACATTAGAGGGCATCACGGCAACAAAAGACCGGAATTATCGATGCATCCAAAAGCACAAAATGACAGAGAATTTACATGAGAACAAAGGCATCAAAGGATGTTTCAGTAAGCCTTTTACAAAACTCATATGATACTGAATGACCGCAATCCCATCAGAGGTCCCAGAGTTTCCATTAGTTTGTTTTGCTGACTTACTGTCAAAATAACTGGTGTCCTCCTCTGACTCTAGGTGAGGGATGAACTCTGCCTTCTGTCGCAGGAGGCTGTTCCAGTCCACCTCCGAGAAGAATGAGTGCTGTTTCACTTCAAAGGCACCGCCTTGAGGCCGTTGACAGAAAGGAGAAGAGAAACAAATCGGTGAAAGAACGAAAGCATCAAGACGAGAACAATTATGTTCCACTTTTACTGTAGCATTGTGTCCTTTTATGTGTATACACACATAAGCAAACACATAACATACGTGCAACTCTTACAGGCCTATGCTATGTCACAAAAGGTTTATCATGCCAGGCTCAGTCAGTATTAGTGCCAAACAACTTCTTGTGCAGTTTCAGCTTCAGCTTGCACTTTGACCTCTAGAGATTGACCCAATAGACACAGGATGCATTTAAACCTATCAGGGGTTAAACACCATGATCAACCTGCCATCCCATATTGAGTAAGTATTCAGCTCACTGACCGGTGCCCAGCCGGACCAGAGGGTTGGTCTGCAGCAGTGTTGAGATCAGGTTCTGGGCATCTGCAGGGAGAGCTTCATCCCCTTCTGGCCACACTATGTCATCTATAAACCACGGCAAAAATGGAAACGGGGTATTTGGAAACATAACAAATAACAGGTTAAACTAAGAAAGAGGAGTGGGAGAGATAGTGATCAGGTCTGAGAAGGTCAGAAGACCTTACTATTGAAAGGGGAGTACACTACATAGAGATAGGAGACAAAACATGTACATTTTTCACTTGTACATTAGTTTTATATATATATATATAGTCTATTAGCCTTAAAAGGCCAATTTAACCCTGGTCCTGAACTCCTCACCTGTGATGACCTGACCAAACAGTTCCTCTGGTGTGTCTCCAAAGAAAGGTGCACAGCCCACCAGAAACTCATAGAGGATGATGCCCATGGCCCACCAGTCCACAGGTTTCCCATAACCCTGACGCAAGATCACCTCAGGGGCAATGTACTCTGGAGTCCCACAAACCTGGAAACATGGCAGGGGATAAGTCATGCAAATTCCTTTTCATCCATCCGTCGATTCATTTTTTGGTTACATAACCCTGACCAGGGTGCAGTATAGCTAATTAGTCTAATTGTCTATAGTCTAATTTGATTGATTTACTGTATTAACTAAAATGCCATAAGCATACACACAAAGACCTTTTGTGTGGCAGCATGGTGCACTTCTGCTAGCATGACCTGTTTTTTATTGACTAACGTCTCTGAAGTTATTTCTTAGAAAGAGTTGTATCACCACACCTGGTCACACTGAAGTAACTCTGGACCGCTTTAGGGAAAATAAAATCGTTTTAGTTGCTAACCGGGGTATGATTTGTAAAGTGAGTGTGTGTGTGTAGGGGGGGCACATGAGCAGAATGCACACGCATGTTTTGCCCATCTGAGATCACACCGAGGATGCTAAGACAAGACATAGGCTGTGTTTCGGGGTTTTTGGTTTTTCATGTGAGGATGGGTGGGGTCGTGACCTCAGTGGTAGAATGTGCTCTCCGGTAACTGATGAGCCAGAGGTAGTGAGTTCAAACCCACTGCGGGGTGTCAGGAAGGGCATCCGGCCTTAATTTCCCCTGAAGCTCCATCTAAGTCCGTGTCCACCCCCACAACGTGGGAACTAATCGTGACTTGTAAAATAGAAACTCTCTCCCATGTACAGATGGGTGATGAAGCTGGTGCAAACAATTGTTACACACGGTTACAGGCAGCCCGGGTTTGATTTGAAACATCAGTGTCAAAAGCCTTGATAAATAAAACTTTACCCAAAAGAACAATTATTTAAATGCCAAAGGAAATTCAGGCTTATTGTTCTGTCACATGATTGGTGTTCCATGTCATCAAGCTTTGAATAAGCCTGGCACAAAATGGCAGAGAATCTATTTACATGGGAATAAAGGCATCAAAGCATACAGCACATCTGCCTTGGATGAGGGAAGAAAAACGGCTGGAACAGCGCCAAGAGGCATTAATAAAAAAATATATCAAGTTTGCATATTTGATCATTTTACCACATCATGCATGGCCTTTTGATCATGTCTTCCAGGAATAATCTCTATTTCATGAGAAAACCCGGCTCAGATGCAAACTTCTGCCATGAATTATCTATGACAGCAAAAATCATAAAGTTGGCTGCAATTATTTGATAGAACCGCTGCCAATGAATACTGTGGAGCTCGAATGATTTGCTCCATTGTGTAAGTGTGTTTGTGCTGTTTCCCATATACCTGTTTATCCAGGAACTCCCGCGTATCCTTCTCTATGTGTCCCTCATATAAATTGGTGGTCAGACTCATCAGTCCTATTTTAGATAGGCCAAAATCTGTCAACTTGATGTGTCCCATTGAGGTGATCAGGAGACTGGGGACAAAGATGGCAATGTTCAACTTCGACAATCTTTACTGTCTGCTTTTGCTATTCAAACTGATTTATTTCTCCTATGCCTTTGGCCTTCGGAAATATAAAACAGAACAAAACAATACAACAAATGCATGACCAACAGACAGCACCAGCAGGGTGTGTAATGAGGTGCAATAAACTGAAGTCATTATCAGTCATTAGTGTCCTTGGCTCATTGTATGCTAAGTATTTTACTCTGCAAGTATGCCCCTGACACCGTTATGCCTCATTGAAATATAACCAACAGCTCGTCTTACAAGTATGCATCTCACAAAATTGTAAAATTGAAATCAAACTGAGCCTTACTTGTCAGGTTTGAGGTCACGGTGGACGATGCCATAGTTGTGTATATACTCAAGTGCCAGAACAGTCTCAGCAAAGTACATACGTGCCATTTCTACAGGTATAGCCCCAATGTTCTTCAGCAGAGTGGCACAATCTCCTCCTATAAGGGAAAATCAGTTATTGGCTTAGTCTGGCTCCTGGCATTTGGGAATTAGCATAGATAAGATAAAAACCTGTGGTGCATTCAGCCCCAGACCATTTCATTCTCCATTAAGCTTGATGAGAAACATGTACAATAAAACACCATGCTTGGATGCAGTGTTAATCAGCGTATTCAATCAAGTGGATAAGGACAATTTTATTCTTTTGGTGGGTCAATGTAATTGTATGGAGATAATCTGTACATAGTATGCCTGTTTATTTATTTTTTTATTTTTAGAGGCACACACATCTACCAGCCAAATTACTGTTAGAATAGAAGGAATGGTGGAGTCAGAATACATGTAAAAATGAGATGGTTAAATACCTGTTATTATTGATTTACAAACACAAAATAGACATCTAATTTCAGTCCAACAATGATTATCGGAGTATGAATGGATTTGGAGAAGCACGGGAAGAGCATCCACTCTACAAGAGCCTCATCCACACATAGATGAATGCATAGTGAAACCACGATGTCTTATGGTTTGGAGACGGTAGCACTGACAAAAAGACAGGAGGTGGAGCTGGAGATGGCAGTGTTGAAGATGCTGGGATTTTCATTGGGAGTGATGAAAGAAGGACAGGATTAGGAACCAGTATATTAGAGGAACAGCTCAGGTTGGATGGTTTGGAGACAAAGCCAGAAGAGGCCAGACTGAGATGGTCTGGACATGTGTGGAGGAGAGATGCTGGTATACTGGGAGAAGGATGCTGAATATGGAGCCGCCAGGCTAGAGGAGAAGAAGAAGACCATAGAGGAGGTTTATGATGTGGTGAGGGAGGACATGCAGGTGGCTGGTGTGACAGAGGAAGATGTAGAGGACAGAAAGAGATGGAGATGGATGATGATGGAAGAGCAGCCAAAGGTAGTGGTAGTACTAGTAGACAGATGCAGATTTGGTTTTTATCCTGGCCCACCTACAATAGAATATCATTGCTACGATACAGACACATTTAAAAACACATACACTGGCTGACACAGAAGATGGTCTCACCTTCTACGTATTCCATAACCATGCAAAGGTGTCGACGGGTTTCGAACGAGCAGAACATAGAGACAACAAATGGATTCTCTGCAAATGTGAGAATGTCTCTCTCCACAAAGGCCTGCTGGATCTGGTTCCTCAGAATCAGATTCTGCTTGTTGATTTTCTTCATGGCAAAACGCTGGCGAGTCTCCAGGTGACGCACCAGGTACACAGCACTAGGACACACAAACACACACAGACAGACAAGACAGTGATCTTCCGGTTTAACACAGTATCAAATGCTGTACTGATGGTGAGAAGCCCTCCTCCCCATGTCCATGACCCTGCCTGACTGATGGAGGTGAGCACGGCCTGATTGGCTGTGATGAGCAACATCATTGTTAGCTGAGAGTGAATGGTGGGTTCGTGGTACTCGAGTGTGGACTTGGTCCCGAGCCCACCTTTACAAACTCTCAGTGTTGTCACTGAGAAAAGACTGAGAGATTTTACAGTGTCGTAAAATGTTGAGTTTTACAACAAGACCAAACTACTACAGGCACAGTCATGGCGTTTAACTAGACTTGCACTGCTCTGGTGTCAATCTTTACATAGGCTATGGCTGCATACTGGTCTGGTGTTGGACTTCTCACCTTGAAGTCCGAGTCCTCATTCAGACTTGCCTTGCTTAAGACTTGGTCTGAACTTGGGATCCCCTTGGGTGGTCTTCACCACAAAGCTAATAAATGGTCTCTAAATATGCTCTCCACTCACCCATAAGCCCCATTACTGATCAGTTTGATGGTCTGGAAGTCAGCCTCGCCTGGTGGCTTCATGGTCCTGATTTTCCCCTGGGGGACAAAGGTCAGAGCGCTTGGGTGAGAAACGATGTAGCATATGATACAACTTGACACAGCATGATGCTTCCATCACAGCACCACTGACACCAAAGCTGTTCAGCACAACAGTACAGTTTGTTCCACTCTCACCATTCAGCTATTGCTAATCTGCCTTTTAAAAGGGCTGGTGTAATACCTCCCACTCGGCTGATCTGAGGCGGATATTTCATCTCTATTAAGATTTAAATGATCCTGGCAGATAAGGGTACATTATCTTCAGTTCTGCCCTCTCCTCCCTTGTTTGGTTTGCTAAGTGTAGGCAGCTGGAGACAAGCCTAGCAGAGGGCTAGTTTCAAGGCCTTTAGAAGAACCTAAGAGTTTTAAGAGATGGAGATATCCGGTGTTTTCTCCTGCAGATGCTCAGCAAAGCAAATTAGCTCAATCGTCTGGATGGCTGCGTGTGTGCCAACTTATTAGCAGATGACGTGGTCATTTTCAATAATAGCAACACTGACAGTCGTGACTGCAACACTGTAACTTGGGGAATAGGCAAGATGGGTGGATGGATTCAAGTCAAGTCAATCTTATTTGTATAACCCATTATCACCAATTGACAATTTGCCTCTAAGGACTTTACATTAACACAACATCCTGTCCTTAGGATGTAATATGGACGTGGCTGCAAGAAGAAGGATGAGAGCGGTTGGAGTGGGGTTTGGATTGCAGTACTTCCTTGGATCTCACCTCTATTGAATCATCAGTTTCGGGAGTGAGAGGTCCTTCGCTGTCGTAGCTATCTAGGTTCACCATTTCTGGAGGCACACATACATAAACCGGAGTTATTGATCAGGTGATGTTGAGACCATTAAATTTATTCAGATTGTGTGATGTTGCTATAGAGAAATGTCACCTATGGCGTTGTGTGTGTGCCATCAGTACTGATGAGCAATGTACTGGATTGAAGCAGTTAAGTCCTTACTGTGTACTACACTGCTGAATAAATGTGTAAAGTGTATAGTTGAGGTTTAAAATAAGAAAAAGATATTCCTTTATTCGTCCCACTTGGGGAAATTTACAGTGTTACAAAGCAACAAGGTGGTAAGGAGAACAGAGGAAAATATATATATGTGCAATAAATCATAAATAAAATAGGGTGAATATTAACTTTAAGTCTCATTAATTTCTCTCAACTTCTACCTCACCCTCAATAGGGTCCCGGGTCAGTCCCAGCTGGCTTATGATGTAACGGGGTATGTCCGTCTTCATCAGATGTCCCTCTTTAGCGTGATCCTCTGCTGCCTCAAGCAGATGGTAAAATTCCTCCGGGTTGAACTCCTATAAATAAGATCAGGGGGAAGAACAATATTCAATGTAAGACATTAGCCATGATGACATCTACATGTGGGGTAGTACAGTGACTCCATGGTTAGTGCCACCAACACCAACAATACAGATGTTTCGACACTGAGAGCAATTCTCCAAGTCATTCACTTTGGCCTTAAGGTCTCCAGTGATGTTATCCTGTCACTGTGATCTATAAGGCAGGTTTCAACGGCAGTGAGACTTGCCCATGGGTGTCTCAAGTGAGACAGATTCCATAAAGTGAATTGGAGACGGAACAGTTGTCAGTTCTGTTGAGAGGATTATTCTGAGCTTGTTGCAATTGGAGCTCAGGAAGGACGCTGAAACAGGGTCCAAACCAGCGGCCATGTTTCCCAACCTTTCCCACTGTAGTGATTGAAATCTCAGGAATCTCCTTCTTAGGTTGTTGAGGTTGGTCTTCTTCCCCTTTTCTCTTAACATCACTGATATTAACATCATATTATCATTATCATCGTTGTTTGTACAGCTCGGATTATGATAGCATCACCATTGCTTGGCTTCTCTGGAGACGCTGCTGATAGCAACCAAAAGTGAGTTTGACTACAACACTCGGAAAACGTGAGGGTGGAAGTGCATCAATGAATCAGTCCTCATCAGTATTCCAGGCATCAGTCATGATCCTTCAGTGAGTCAGTGTGCAATGACTCATCAGTAGGGGACAGGACTGAGGATATGGCATCACCGCAGGTCAGACAAGCACATATACACAAACACACATATTCCCGCTTTAAATGGCAAAAGGACAACAATCGGTGTGAGCCAGGCCTCAAGACCGCCTGGCAGTGTTGATGATGGTAGTGACGATGGTGGGGGGCTCTCTGGTATTAGAAATACTTTGGCGAAGCAAATAGATTTTTTTAAATCGAAATGCAAATGTATTCACTAGCCAGACAGACACCCAGCTTCTGAGCTTCATGTGCTGTTTGGTTATTTATTTATTCATTTCTTTTTATCTCACTGCGCAATGAATCAGTGTGCTTAAATGTCTATAATTGGTTGGCAAATGAGGATCCGTGCTCATATTTATTTAAAAAGCCGGATTTGCTTCACATCATGGGGAGCAGGCAGGGAAAGGGACCATGACTAGCTTCAAAAGCAGCAAAGAACAGGGATGGATCAGGGCGCTGAGGGTGATAACCATGGACATACAGGACTGTTGACAGAGACCCCTTGGAGCTTGGACGCTAAAGGCTTTTTTCCGGAATTTGTACATGAGTTTGGGATTCTAAAAGAGAACCATTTCAGTGGGCATGGAGGGCATAGGTCATACTTGTGCAACTTAATCAGGATGTTTCATAATGAGGTGACTTTGGCAGGTCACTGTTTTCTGCAAGTTGTCACCAAAGGTTATTATAGCTGTCATAGTACGTGTGGTCGGGGTGCAGAATGAGGCCAGGGTGTGTGTGTGTGTGACATCTCACCAGACATTCAAGAAGCCTGGCGGGCCGTGATATTATGATGAGGAGCTTTTTCACCAGCTCTGTGACAAAGGCCACCTCAGAGCTCTCCGACCGCTCATACGCCTAAGAGGAAAGGACACCATCAGTCACAAGCCACAAAACATAGAATCTACTTAAAGCTAATCATACGACTGGGACTAAACAAGCTCTAAACTCTAAACACAAATTTCAACACTGCTTCATACAGATTCAATGTGTTGACACCAGTTCATCTCTCATCCCTCCTATTGTGAAATGTGATGGATGGCATCTCAGTAACCCACATCATTGAGAAGTTTCTCCAGGTTCTCCTGCAGCTCGAAGAAGTAGACGGTGGTGATGAGGCCCTCACGGGCCTTGGCCAGGCAGTCTCGGGACAGCTCAACTATCTGGTGATGGATAAAGCTGAGGACCCCATCAGCCAAGGGCAGGACATTTTCCGGAGAATAGGCCTGGATGAACTCTGCCAATCGCCCCTCCATCTGCGTGGTGGCCTGGTGAGAGAGTAGGGCCATGGGGAAGGGAACGGGTATAAGCCAGGAGTGATGAACAGAGTCAAGACAAAGTGGCATATGATGGTGTTGGGGTTAAGAGGAGATTAGGAGACACTGCAAGACAGAAGATTTAGAAAATAGATATTATATGTTATTAAAAATGATTTAATTCATGACCCAGGTATCATAAATCCTCAACTTTACATCTAATTTTATTTTATTTTTTTGCCCCCATTTTGTGCCAGATCCAGCCAAACAAGCTTTTACCTCAAATGAACTCAGTTCAACTTCAATGGCCGATTTTCTAACTCCAGATTTTTATGATGCAGGAAACTTTCCCTCATTTCCTCTGGACGGCAGGCTATTGCCAAACTGTCCCTGTCTCTATTTCATCCTTGCTGAAGCATCTCAGGGACCAGAGCGGAGTGAGGCCCTGTAAGAAATCTCTTTAACGACGCCGCGCTCATACACGTTTAACAGTGACGGTGAGTAAACTTGATTCTCCCTCCGTGACAGGGTAAAGCTCTCACAAACACATAATCTAGTTTGCTGCAGCTTTAGCAGAGCCCAGTGACCTTTTTGTCTCCAGTTAGACCGTCACATGGACAAATCCCCGAACCCCTTAAATAGTTCTGATTTCATTTCAGCTTCCCAAAAACTGAAACCCGACCAAAGTGGATTACGTGTCTTTTTACCAGGAAGATTAGAAACATGCTAGATATGTATGTGTGCTTTTATGGAAATTAAGATTTTTACCCTGAAACAGCTCTGATTGACTGAGAGCTTGTGTGTATGTGTGTGTGTGTGTGTGTGTGTGTGTGTGTGTGTGTGTGTGTGTGTTTGAGACTGACCTTGGGGAAACGCTCCTTATAGACATGGTTCATCATGACTATCTCATTATCATAGCAGGATGGAGAACGGCCGGGGCTAGAAAGATAATTAAGTTAAGAAAACATAAGATATTCCTTTATTAGTCCCACAAGAGGCAATTTTGAGTGTTAGAAAGTAACAAAGTGGAAAGAAGAACGGAGGCATTTTAAAAAATGTGTTTGTGTGTGTGTGTGGAGGGGGGGGGTAAAATGGAGCAAAACTACCTTTTTTATCCAAGATAAATAAGGCAAGATATTCCTTTTAGTCCCACAAGGGTGTATAAACTCGGAACATCTTTTTTAAGATGCAGTTTTCTTGCATTTTGTGTTTCGGGATGGAGCTAATTACTCATGACATTTTTCCCAATTATTCAACAAATCACAACATCTAAAATGGCTAAGCACACAAGGCACATATAAGCATGTCATGTGACTGGCTAGGTTGTTTTCGCACTTTTAGAAATATAGCTAATACGCAACACAACACAGGATTATCCCAGTTAGCCAATCCCACTGACAGTGTGGGAGTTGCATGAAAAAATAGACTGAGATGTACCTGCGTGCTGCAGAGAGAGGAAACCCCCCTCCATGTTCCTCTGCAACGATCACAACCACTCTCTCTGTCGCAGAAAAGTAACGTCATCATGCGGCTATCCATAACACTGGCGCATTTTCCTGCTACACTGAAGTTACTAGAGACATGCTGGCTTTGACGCCAAACATGGTATGGAAAAGCCATGACCCGGAGGGTTATGTTGACGACACTGGGGTTGGCGGTAGGCGACCACTTCTCTCCAGTAAGAGAAAAATAGATCTGCCTCCTAGGCCAGCTGACGGAGGTCCACTAGATCAGAACTAACCAGGGCAAACCGAACCTGGTCTGGAAGCTGTTGCAGGAATAATTCCTTGAAAAGGAAATACGGGTGGTGGTCACCAGCATGTGGTCAATTAGCTCCGAGGGCTAACCTTAACCGAGCCCGGGGAGGGAAGGAGTCGACGAGCATGCTCGGATTCCGGCTGTCGTTTCCCTGAAGCCAAATTGAGGAAACCTCTCATTCATTTGTAACGACCACAACCACACTCTGTCCCACAAAAGTAACGTCATCACCCGGCTAGCGATGATCAGGAGAACACATGAGCAGCAACATGGATGAGATCGCCGTGGATTATAACCATAGACATTTGCTAATTGTCCTGCGGGTGAGTGGCCACCTCAACAGCACAATAAAAGCAGCAGAATACTGCTGCCAAAATGGCGCCCCATTAGAGTCTGTGTTGGGGATGTGCACTCGTTTCTTCAATCTGGGGTTCTCGGGCACTGCTGCTGACCTGAGACTGCGGGAGCGTGGGCGCATCTGGGGGGAGCATCTTCCGCCATCATCATCCGTGATGCTCTCAGTGCTGCCAAAGTGCTTGGACAAGAAGTGTAGTTCATCCATGGTGGGCTGGAATGGCAACTGGTGCAAACGCTCCTGAGAAGAGCTGGAGGACTGGTGGGAGGAAGAGTGATGGGAAAGGGTGGATGAGAGAGGGTAGGAGAAAGGCAGAGGGGGATGTGCAGGTGGATGGAGATGGTTATGAGCATGTGGAGGGAGACAAGTACAGAAAGAGAAATGGGTGATGGGGAGAGCAAAGTGGGTGGTATTAAGGTTGGAAGCAACAGAAGGGAGGAAGGGTAGCTCATTAGAGCAATATATTAGACAGGCTCACTCTCTCCCACACGGCCAATGAAGCCACATCCGCCTGCTTTTTAGCTCCACTGCTTGCTTTATCCACCTGTACCTCTCTCCAACTTAGAGTAGTGTTATAGAACAATGCTGATGATGTACAGATTTTTTTCTGGCATGTTTTCCCCCAGTTGGAAGTTCCATTAAGGGGACTGGGATTGAGTACAGACTAGTTGCTGCTGCTCTATCAGGCCAAATACAGAGAAATTTTAATTCATTGATCCAGAGAGCCTCATTTACCTGAGTCAGAGCAACCGCTGCTTTCATTTGTTTCCCTGACTACAAGATCAATATCTGATCAATCACAGGGGATGGATGAATTGAGAAAGGGTCAGACTCATGGGGCGAACACCTTGGTGGAATAAAAGTACTGCCTCTCCACTTGAGTTACTATCTGTTGAACTGCTGCACAGTGTGTCAGGGCTTTATTCCCCAAACCACTTTAATTGATTCTTCCTCCATTAGAAAGAGGCCAAGACCAGACATTTTCTTTCCTGTGGTACAGGGGGGCCCGGAGTGAGGGGTGGGCCACAGCTCGTTCTGCCTGAGCTATATCAATTTAGTATTCAGTTTGTATTTTGTGTTATACGGTCTTTGGTGAGATACGGTGGGACACGGTGTACTCATTCTCACATCCATCCACCTTCTCCCCTCTCTCTCCATCTCTCCATCCATTACCAGCAGGGAGACAACTAGGGCTCTGATGTGTTGCTATGCAGCGAGATACACATGCACACAATAATAATAGTAATTATTAATAATCAATAGTAGTTATAATTCAGAGTGGTTGATGGCTGGACCCTGAGGATTGAGTGTACTGTGTGTACCAGTTACAATAGAAAGTGTTTTACATGTCATGATTAGCCCCCATGTTGTGTGGGTGGACACGGACTTAGATGGATGTTCGAGGAGATTAATGTCCGATATCCTGAAGCGTGTGCTCTACCACTGAGCTACTGTGGCCCCAGGTAGTAGTAGTAGTAGTAGTAGTATAGTGCTAGTTTTTAAAAATGTATCTGTGCTAATGTAAGAGGGGATGGGTGGTGAGACAGTATGTATGTACCGTGGAGCTGGGAGTGTTAGTGCCATATCCAGATGAGGGCAGAGAAGCCAATGACCATCGACGACCATCCGCCCTGAAACAAAAACAAAAACAACAGCCTTGGTAAATGGACTTCTTCTTATATAGCCCTTTTCTAGTCTAACAACCGCTCAAAGCCTCTGAGCCACCGCGGTTCCAAAACTTACATTGCTTCAAGGGAAAGTTCAGACATGTGCATGACAAGTATTTAGAAACCTCCCTGTACATCATCTACTAGATATGACATTCCCGAGACTAAAGGAAGTATTAGTGAACTGATTCATGATTAATAATAATAATATTTATAGGGGCAGTGGATGAACATTTAGAATGTAAATACAACAGATTAAGCTACCAGGCTAATTTCCATCTGTTGTCTTAAGTAATTTGTGGTTCTGTGTTTTGCTCAAGGACACTTCAACAAACTTTCTGAAGGAGCCAAGGATCACACCACCTACCTTCCATTGACTAGACACCAAGCCTATCACCTGAGCTGTGGTGCCACTATATCACCTCAATGTTCATTTTGTTAAAACTATTTTTTTTAAATCCATTATCTTGTAAACTTAACACAGAGCGACCTCTACACAAGGACGCCCGTCGTCCACCTGAGATGACATTCCAGCATCGTGCGGTATAATTTTGAGATGGCTGAGGTCCTCATACCTCCAGTGGGGCATGTTAGAGTACATGAGCTGTGCCTGTGCATGCTCAGCACAGTGACGGACAGCCAGACGCATTTGATAAATGAGGGCAGGGAGTTCAGAGGAATGCAATGTTCCCGATGCCTCCGCTGGCCACATAGTGTCTTCCTAAGGAGAGGTGACGTAGCATGGGAGGGATGGCTGCCGCCTAATTGGCACTCCTCGCACAGCCCTGCCTATGGCACGTGTGGAGGAGGAGAGAGGAGAGGTCTTCTCCTGTTCCATGCTAGGATGTGACTGCTATGCTGTATCTAATCTAGCCCGTGAACTCAGGATGCATGAGTGTTATGATGCTTAGTTAAGATGTCTGTCTGCTGAGGGCTCCGATGTTCAAATGCTCCTGGGGAACAAAACCATCAAAATACAAGAAAATAGTCCTCGTCAGAAGGTCTTCTGTGTTGATGGTCAGAATCTTGATGGATACATGGTTATGGTCTCTCCCTCATGATTCCATTCAGGGGTGCGGCAAAGCTCAGTGGGTAGAGCAGTCGCCTGGCAATCAGAAGGTTGCAGGTTCAATTCCGGCACCTGCAGAGGAGTTTGTTGAAGTGTCTGTGAGCAAGACCCCTAACTGCTTTGCCTTGTGATGAACTAGCGACCTATCCAGGGTGTTTCCTCGCTTGTCGCCCAATGAGCACTGAGATAGGCTCTGGTTCCCCCACGACCCGACACTGGATGAGCAGCTATGGATGGATGGATGGATGGTTCCATTCAGTGGCAGTGTAAAGTGCTGAACGCATTCAAACTGTGCCATCATATCATGATGTTCATGAATGTTTTAACACAGTGCAGCAGAGAATAACCTCTAATAAACCCACACACACACATGTTGCTTGAAATTCCATTTTAGTGAGGACCCCTCATTGACTACATTCCTTCCCTACCCCTTAACCCTAACCTTAACCATCAGAACCACATGGCTAGCCTTAACCCTGACTCTGATCTTAACCCTAAACCCAAATCCTAACCTTATAACTGAACCTCGAGGAAGTGAGGACCAGTCAAAATCTCCTCACTTTGCAAAATGTTCTCTCAGATGGCTTAAAGCTCAAAATGGCCCTCAGGGATAGAAATACAAGTACATACCCCGCCCCCCTCTAGATCTCTCTGCCCCCCTACCC
>OMLC01002204.1:0-10028 GCA_900302585.1 Regalecus glesne
AAATAGAAAAGGAATTTTCATTGAGGTTGGTTGTCTGTATACAATTTTTTTTAAAACCTTCTCGAGGTAATTTCCACAGTACTTTTTAACTGAATCTTAAATGTTAAAAGGGTCAAAGTAGGATAACTTGATTTTTCTTGAGGACAATTAAAATTGCTGTACTTGTGGAATTGCACATCAAATCATGTGGATCAAGGTAGGTATATTTTCGGGTGAACCTGATGTTTTAGTAATTGTAGAACACTTTCTCCTCTCTGTCATAGACGGCTTTAATACCTACAAAAGATGGAGCTGCGACCTCTCATCATGTGCTTTGCACTCTGTGCTGTCTATGCAACCAGTAAACCCACTGAGAAGAAGGACCGGATTCACCATGATGAACCACTCAGTAACCGTGAACACGATGACTCGGATAACTTCGATTATGATCATGAAGCCTTCCTGGGACAAGATGAGGCAAAGTCTTTTGACCAGCTCACTCCAGAAGAGAGCAAGGAGAGGCTGGGGTAATGTATTTGTCAGCAAGATGTGATTAGTCACCTAGATAAGAGCTGCAGTGACTCAGTGGATAGAGTGCACACCTGGGACTCGGGGTTTGCGAGATCGTGAGGCAATCATTGTAAAGGGGTTTGAGTGGTCGTTAGACTAGAAAAGTACTATATAAAAACACGTCCATTTACCATTTAGATGGTCTTTGCAAATGTTTCCGGAATAATACTGATGTGTAAATCACAAGCAAATGACAAAATCCATCATTTTAAAAGTACTACTTTAGCCATAGTAAAGAAACATTTTGTTATCATTGTAGGTTTTCAGCTTTATATGTTATCATTGAATACCTATTTGCTCTTGATTCTTTATTCTACACATAGTTTTGCACAACATTGTCACCACAGTTTTTCCTCAGAGCTCAGTGAAAGTCATGTTAGGCACACACAAACACACTCGCCAGAAGATTTGGATAATGAATGGAAAAACTAGTACATGTATTTTTCAAAATTTGAAAGTTGTTTTGTAAAATTTTCTAAGTAGGTTTTTGCTCCTTTTTCTCTACAGTATGTTGGTAGAACGTATAGATGAGGATAAAGATGGTTATGTGACTGTAGAGGAAATGAAGAGGTGGATTAAGCATGCTCAAAAAAAGTGGATCTATGATGACGTTGACCGGCAGTGGAAAGGTCATGACCTGAATGGTGATGGAATGGTGTCCTGGGAAGAGTATAAAAATGCCACATATGGATACATTCTTGGTATGGATGCACACAATTTCTCCACATTTGATAAACCTTGTATATCAGCACACATCCAAGAAGCATTGCCATTAATTGTAATTGGCTACACATGCACACCCTGCAATGTTGTGACCTCTGATTTATAGATGACCCTGACCCTGAGGATGGTTTCAGCTATAGACAGATGATGGCCCGTGATGAAAGGAGGTTTAAAATGGCCGACTTGGACTCAGACATGAAAGCCAACAAGGAGGAGTTCACAGCGTTCCTTCACCCTGAGGAATATGACCACATGAAAGACATTGTAGTGTTGGTAAGTGATGGGCACAAACAGACTTGATAAGGTACTGAAGATTGGCTGTGACTTCATCTCTTCTATGACCCTTCATTTTCTTCCACTCTACCTATCTTATAGGAAACCATGGAAGACATCGATAAGAATGGAGATGGTTTAATCGACCTGGATGAATACATAGGTGAGTTACGCTAGAACAGCAGATCACGAAAAGAGGTGAATCGGTTCAACGGGATCAGAAGTTTATTCAGAAACACTTCATCACTCAAATAGGTGACATCTTCATCTTCGGTTGAACCGATTCACGTCTTTTTGTGATTCCCTTACCTGGATTATTGAGCATGCATCAAGACATTACAGCAGATGTAAAATCTCACGTGCTTGGCATCACCAGTAGTGGTTCACACAGAATCCGGGAGTGTTGATAGTACCAGATCAGATTAGGCTGGTAGAGGACAGCAGTAGTAAAAGAGGAGCCAAATTATAAAGAATGGGACTTTTTATATGGCATAGTATTAGTTTACAAACAGAACTGTTATTTGCCTGGTATTTTTTAAAGCTGTCGCTTGTGGAATAGCACATTGCTTTATTCATCACTACCACAACCTATCCCTGTCTATAGGTGACATGTACAACCAGGAAGGGGATCCCACTGAACCTGAGTGGGTGAAGACTGAGAGGGAGCAATTCTCAGAGTTTAGAGACAAAAACAAAGATGGGAAGATGGACAAAGATGAGACCAGAGATTGGATTCTGCCTAGTGACTATGACCATGCGGAAGCTGAGGCAAAGCATCTGGTCTATGAGTCAGATGCTGACAAAGTATGTGATTTTTATCTAGATAATTTTGATTTAAAAAAATAAATGTTAAAAAAAAACATTTTTTTAATCGGCATGTGTTAATTGTGTATTATAAGCTGCTTAGAGTTAGTTGATTTCCTAATTTGCATTTGATATTGCTGTGGAAACGACTAATCGCTCCTTAAAACAGCTAAGTCAAGTCTCTCACCACAAAACAAATTTTAAAGGAAGATTTGAACACACAAGTTAATTTACTGTTTGCCTAATACTCATTTTTATTGAACAGAAGTACTAGAAATTGAACGATAAGCCTACATATTTGTGTGTTTCATTCACTGTGTGTCCTAGAATACCACCTGCTATAGAAGTCACGAGTTTTTTATTCTGGTATAAATTCAAAGCTCTATTATTTCTGTTTCCTTTCCTATTAGGATGGCCGTCTAAGTAAGATGGAAATTGTGGAGAAATATGACCTATTTGTGGGCAGTCAAGCAACTGACTTTGGAGAGGCCCTCGCACGACATGATGAGTTCTAATATTGACGTGACCGAAAGACTTTGCACATCTCCAGTGCCACCCAGCTCTCATAGTGGACTGAGTGTTTCAAGTGAGATGAGCCAAAATGCTTCAATGCCACGGACAATAATTTATTTGATATATTGAATGTGTCCTATTGTACACACTTACATTTTAAGTAATGTTTAATGTGTGTGACCAATGTATTTTTAACCTCAGTAGAACATGAGTTTTGGATACATGGCCAGCTTCTAATCTGTTCCCATTACTACCCTCACCTCTCCTAGTTTGGGATGAGGTGTAAACAGTGTTAACTAAATCTATATAGAGTTGTTTTTTTATGATTCACTCCAAGAAAAGTATTTGAGATGAGCACAAATTCCTGTTGGTGCTTGTCTTATGGAAGTACATTTACAACATGGAAAATTCATTTTGCCTACTTTGCAGAACTTTTAACTCTGTTTCCAGACCTAAATTTGCCAGTCTTATAATCTTATAAACTGTGAAACTTATAGTGGCAAGACTATGCCACTGTGAAGGTTCAAGACGGAAGGGTGGACACAGACAAGTAGAAACACGGGTTCTTTAAATGGATACTAAACACTTCAATATGGGTTTTTTTTATCTGTGAAACAAATTATATAATAGATTAAGTCAAGTCAATTTTATTTGTATAGCGCCAAATCACAACAAAAGTTATCTCATGCATGCATGCATGCATGGTAGCCTTTATGCATCAGGACACCTACCAGATATCGGCTCGGGAGAATCACTGAATATATACACAGGGGATCAGGGGGCCAGCTGGAGAGAGCCTGCTTGGGTAGTATTTTCTAAAACACCGGAGTGTTTCTAAAACACCTCTGCTCTTTATAAGTACTTTGGGATCTTTGAATACCACAATGGGTCAGGAACTCGACATCTCCATCAGCACAGGAGGAGATACACAGTAGGAGATCTCTCTTTGTCTCTCCTGCCTTGTTGCACCCAAGTCTGTTCAGGTCAGTGGGTGTCAGTCAGGACCCAACTTCACTACAGAATATAAAGGATAGATGTCCCCTGTTTGAGTAATGAAACATTTCTAAACCTTTTGTTCACCTTTCTTGTGAATATAAAGGACAGTTTGTTAGTTGGCATACCTGAGACTGATCACTTGACAGCCTCACTATTGTATCAACTCTCCCACGATCCACAGCCTCTCTCTTTCCGCTTGCAGCTGCAGTTAAACCACACCCACCTATTACATTATTGGTTCAAAATATTATTAAGCTATCAATTATTAAATCTCATGTTTTCTGGCTTGTTCAAGTCTACTTTAAAATGCATCTGTCAATATTGGCACTCCTGTTACTCTGAAACCGTTAGAAAGAATACTAAACAGAAACTTAATTTCCCTTCAATCCTTTTGTCAAGGACATTTTTATTTCATCCAGTATAATGTCCATTGTGATAATAAACAAGTGAGCTCAATATTTTTTCATACCATTCACTACATTTTTCATCATTTTGCAATGTAAAGAGTTGTAGGGGAGCAAGAGGGTCTATATACAGAGATATTTGAACAAGCCATATACATGTGAGATTTTATACTTTATTACAAATTTAGCTAAAGGATTTGAGCATTTCTGAAAGTTAGTCGGACTGGCAAATTTGAGTCAGGAAACCTAGCCCTGCCAATTTCAAAAGTGCACAAATTTTCCAATAAATTGTCAATGTATTTGCACGGGAATGGCAGTCATGCAGTGGGTTCATGCTGGGCCCAAACGGGGGCAGAGAAAAGTTTAATGAATATCCATGTATTGTCATAGTAGTCTTGTTAGACCAATATTTTAGGTCTATGTTAAACAGATTTTCTGAAATGCACTGGACAATAACTAGCAACGTTGCAGTTCAGCCTTCAGAGTTTTACTTCACTACATAAATGTGGCCAAATCCAAACAAATTCAAACTCAAATGCTACTTACTGATTCACTCAGTTGTCCTTATTTGTTGTTTACCACAATAGATTAGAAATGTATGAACAAAGGATGTTTTGAAGGAGGAGTACATAGTTAAATGCCAATGAAGACTGTTTGGATGAGTGCAATACAGTATCAATGATGACACTGTGTTTTCAGTGCAGGTCTCCAGACCCAATCATTTGCACAGGTTGTAATCCCCATTTATTTCTCGGTTCTTATATGCTGATTGAAAGTGTGTGTATAATTTGGTCATGCCTAAGGGATGATCTTTTTTTTGTCGTAGACGGTTGCCTTTTTTGTACCCCTCAACACCTCATTTCTAAAGTGTGTGTGTGTGTGTGTGTTTGTGTGTATGAGTGTGTGTGTGTGAGAGAGAGAACCTGTGCTGCATACATAAGAACAAATGTATGTTCCCTTTTATTGATTGACCTCAGCTTTTTTGACCCGCGAGAAGCTGTTTGGTTCAGCTGTACAAGGAACACATTTACGTGCCAAGCAAATCGAACATGTCCCCTTATGTATGCTGGTATGCTTTTATATTTTGAGAAACAGCTTTTTACTTTTAACATTTTGCCTTCCTTATCAAGATGTTTGGAGCTGTCTAAAATATTTCTATAACACTAGTTTTATCCCTACCACCATTTATAACCACTGTTGATACATTTTACAATATGTTTAAACGTTATGCTTTGCTATATTTCCATTTCAGCCATGCTCACTGCAGTGATAAGCCTCTCACTAGTGACTCTACTGTAAATAAGACTCAAGCAGATTGTGAGCACTAACAATCAGGTTTAGATCTTCATGATTGAGAAGAATTTCTCAATAAAAAATTGAATTTGACTGTTGAGTGCATCGTAAAGTTTGACTTATTGTGCTATATAGACTTTTTTTAGAAATATCAGTTCACGCACAGGAAATATTCATTATAGAGGTCGGTCATATATGTTATTTTCTCAGGAGATATTAAAAATGTCATTTTTATATCATAGTTTTGTGTTTTATTAAACTTTCACAGGAACTAGTTCATTTAGATGTTAAGTACTATGACTGGATGCTTATCTCCCTTAATGCAGATTTGAACTATTTTCCCCCATTTTTCTGTCTCTCAACTTACTTTGGAAATCAAATGGTAATATTGTCATGTAAAATTCTCTGGTTCCCCTTTCCTCTCTGATTTTCCATTTTATGTTCTCATGGAGAACAAAATGGTTAACTCCAGATAAAGTTATGAGCTTTGTTTTTCCACATGGCTTATAGAAAATAATCAAATACGTCAAAAGCATTCAGGAAGGGCATCCGGGCTTAAGCCCAATGCTTCATCTAAGTCTGTGTCCACCCCCACAACATGGGAACTAATCGGGGCGTGTAAAAATGAACCTCTTATATGTCAGAAGCATGGAAGCAATTTGTGAAATGTTATTGCAATACTGGTTCCCCCTGGGCAATCTATCTCAGGAAAATGTCACAAACCTGTTTGCTGAACATTGAAATATGTCTAAAAAATTGCTTGCCCTGTGATCCTCATGTAAGATAAATGGTAAGCTAAACTAAAGAACTGTCACTTGTATCTATAGTAGCTACAAGTTTTTAATTCCGTCACTGACATGCTTTATTGCTGATGCTGTAAAACTTGTATTTTACATGTTTGTCTTACCTTCTATGTTGACATTGATGGTTTTGTACACTCGGGGTCTTTTCTAATTATTTTGGGACCCTGAACAGGATTTTATTGCTTCTTAACCCAGCACCACCTTGTGGCTCATGATGGTAGCCATTTAGTTTACTCATGCACACCTTGGGGCGGCCCTGTACACTCCACATATCATTCATTCAAGCATTCACAGTGAAAAACCACCTCTACAACCTTTTTTTTCTCCTCTTGGCAAGAGCAGCTTCACTGGAGAAAGTGGAGGTCAAGTGGATAATCTCATCTCTGCTGACAGCTCATCTCTAAGACAGCGAGGCGATATAAACACGTGACCTAACGACACCAGCCTCAGTGACTAGTGCCCTTCTGTTAAATCCAAGAGGTATTCTGTACACACCCCCACCTACAATCCTTTATATGTGTATTCTTGTTTTTCTGCATATACAGTACATGTGTACGGCCGTTAGAGGATGGGAGCTAATCTACCGGAGGTAAAGAGCCAATGTTTTGGTAGCTAATCCCTTGTTAGACCCTATTACCTAAATGAACAACATGCACATACAGTCACAAGGGCCATGTGGTGTGACAGTACTGCCATTTAGGCTTGGCTTTTGAATTACGTTCGCAAGTTTTGTGCCTGTGCATGCATGGTGCATAAAAAAAGGACAAACACAGAGAATACACTTCTTTGTATGTATGTATGTATATGACAAATAGATAAAGCTTCTCTTAACGTCGCTGTGCACTACTTTGAGCATTATTTGCAGCTATTTTTGAAAATTGGCTATTTGTAAAGATTTGAATAATATCACTTGTGACGAATGGCTACTTACTAATAAGCTTGTGATGTGTGTGTGTGTGTCTATGTGTGTGTGTGTGTTCAAAGTATATTGTAATATAGGCAATAATAAACATTTGAGTGGAAGTTCAACAGGAATCACATTTGATATCTTTACAATATTAGTGTTGGAAGTATCTCAGATGGGTTTTGCCTACACAAACGTCATGCCATGAACAGCCACTAACTGCATTTTGCATAGGTTACAATACATACACATGTATAATGAGTGTCTGCGCACGTGCTCGGCTTCTATTGGATGACTGTGCTGTGTGTAGTGTTTATCTGGTCAGTCCACAGCAATACTTCAAAATGTCATACGGCGCTGCAAAGTCACACTGTCTGTTCAGATCCTGCCATCTTCCTGCACTGTGTCAAGATGGTTCCAGTTTTCACCCTCCATAGTCTGCCACCTGCCCCGTCATTCTTGATGCCCGCCATGCTATAGTGAGATCACTTGCTAATTAACATGAAAGTTGGATTCAAACGAGCAAGCACTCTCAACAGCTCTTCCTCGTCCGACTCTAATTCATCACTGTTTTTATCTGCGTCTACATCTCCCAGAAAACCATCATCTTCTTTAGCCCCCCCTTGGCTGTCCTTGGTGTTTCTTGAGACTGTGGAGGCACTTTGCTCTTGAGATGGACAGCCGGTGTCTCCTGGACCCTCTGGATACCCGAGCGGGCTTACTGTCTCCGAGGTGGAAGTGGAAGTAGAGGGTAAGTCTACCTGACTGGGCATGTCTATAGATAAAGTCATGGATGTTTTCTGTGGTGTCACTTTAGGTTGGACAAGGGTGGACACATCAACTTGGACCAACGTGACTGTCAGAGGAGCTTGCTCGGGTGTGGGTGGGGATTTTTTCATCTCTTTTGGGTGGAGTACATATTGCTGGGAAGACAGGGGATCTGTCAGGCTGTCGGTACCAGGTGTGAGATATGGTTTGTCTGTATCTGTTGAAACAATCGGGGGATGACTACCTGAAGCAGTGGAAGGGGCAAAAGGGGAGGGGTCAGTGGCATAATCCATAGTGTCATGGCTGATCTTAGGGGGTGTCATTCGTGTATTAGGAGGAAAGACGGATGGAGTAGAAAGGACATTTCTAGATAAGAGGCTAGAGCTAGGTGGTGCATGTTCTTTAGAAGCCACTGTAGGGTCTGAGGCTTTGTTGGAAGATGGGTCGGGTGAGTCAGAGTTAACTTTGAGGGAGGCCACATTTTGAGCCTTATCTGCAGGATCTTCTTCACAAGCAGGCAGGTGAATGGTTGGGGAGTTACAGGAGCTTTTGACTGGTGTAGAAATGTTGTTATTGAGGATCACAGGGCTGCACACTGTGGCTGTGGGGATAAAACTGGTGTCAGGTGGAGCGGTCGTGCTGGGTGGGGCAGGGCCCCTGCAGGGGGGGAGGTCCTTATGGATGTACATGGCAGGTTTGTCCTGGAGGCTGAAGGAAGGGTTGTAGGTACCAAGGTCCTCACAGCTGTAGGGTACTTCATCCATCTGTGACATGGCAGTACGGTGACTCACCTAGAGACAGACAACCATCAGTAGCTCAACATGTGGGGTGTCCCTCTGAAGGTGGACTGCTTCTGCAAAGCTTTAGGAAAACCATGGCAAATTGGTTTCTACATTTTTTTTTTATTATCAGATTCCATGGAACAGCTACAATGGAGAACATGTGGAGTACGAACAGCAGGAAGAAAATAGTTGGACATGAGAACCAGGGTGAGGAGGAGCACAAGCAGAAAATAAAGGGGAAAATACCAGGCACATAACTCACCAGTTGGAACCACCTTAAGCTCTGAAAGTGTAAATGGAAAAAATATCAGAAACATAGATTTAGAAAAAAAAGGAGTTTAGACCAAATGAGAAAACTGAGAGAAATTGACTGATAATTAGTTGGCTCACCACATTGGGATGTTTGCCCTGGGCCACACATCCTCTCTCTAGTGGATCTCTCTTCCCCTTGTGTTTCCGAGTCAGCCACGAGGTCGCGTAAATGATACATCCCAATAAGGTCAAGAAGAAGGCACACAGTGCCAGTGCTTTTCCCACTGTGCAGCTGGTCAGACGGTCACCTCCAAAAGGACTTTGAGGGACTACAATGTCCACACACATACATAGACAAACCTCATCAACAAGATGTCCTCATTCCCAAGCTTACGTGTGCACATGAACAGTCTAAGTAGGTCTTTAGCCCCTAACATCTGGCCCTGTCTCTCCTAAAGCATCCTCTATGAAAGGGTTTCTTTTAGCATAAAAAAGTTGTTTCTTTATAAAATATGGATGATCGATTGGAGAGAAAATAAAAGGTATCCCTCCCCTTCTTTTGAAAAGTGGTTGCACCCAAACCCAACTTGCTGGCACCTCAAATTACAAAATGGATGCACAGTCACTCTGCATAAAGATGACTCAAGCTCCTCCTCTGTGTTAAACAAGCTGCTTTCATTCTAGCTAATACAGCCACAGCTAAAGGCCAGGTTATAAGCTTTAACAAATGAATGCCAAACGTCTGTGATCTGCCTAATTGCTGCTGAGTTAGTATTTTGAGATATGGGTTAGAGTGAGGTAATGCACCCCCTCATCTCTTTAGTCTCTCAAGAAATCCAATAACCAGCCTGCTTATCCAGTTCACAGAGCCATCCCCGAGAGCTAATATCTAGCCTGATCATTGTGCAGTGAGTAAAAGATATCCTCCATGTTATATGTTGTAATGATCTTCTCTTATCTACTT
>OMLC01002217.1:0-10833 GCA_900302585.1 Regalecus glesne
CATGGCAGTTGGAAATGCTTTTGCTTGTATCAATGTGTAAACAGCTCTGTTCACTGGACTGAAGTCGATGCACTCTGTTGAATATTTTACTTCCCACTGCACAGACACACACACACAAGGTAGACAAAAAACACCATTTTTGTCACTAGCCAGATGTGCTTTGTTTGCCTTGTGTTAATGTATAGATGTGAATATTAAGAAAAACTATGATGGAACAGACAGTTTAATCTTCTTTATATCAGTGTTGTTTTTTAAACACTAGCAATTTGAACCCACTGTAATTTAACATAACTGTCCTCAACTGCACCAATAAGATTTAGCAAAAGGTGATGAACAATGTGCCTATAACAGACTTACTGTGTTTTCTGTGTGTTAATGTGTGCTTTGTGTGTGGGACAGAAAAAAGAGCGAGAGAGGGGCAGGGGGTGTGTGTGGAGAGAAAGAGAGAGAGAGAGACAGTGAGACAGAGAGAGAGAAAGAGAGAGAGAGAGATAGATAGATAGATAGATAGATAGATAGATAGATAGATAGATAGATAGATAGATAGATAGATAGATAGATAGATAGATAGATAGATAGATAGATAGATAGTAAGATATAAACGATAGATAGATAGATAGATAGATAGATAGATAGATAGATAGATAGATAGATAGATAGATAGATATAGATATAGATATAGATATATAAATATAGATATATAGATATATATATATATATGTGTGTGTGTGTGTGTCTCAGTTTTTGATAAATGTTACATTTGTCAATGGCTTTGTTGGTTATGTGTGTGTCAGAAACATACTGGGTACGTTCTACATTCACAGACTAAAATAATGTGTAATAGTTTATTATAATTCACATAGGGCAAAGTTGATTCGCATTACACATATCTAAGAACAGATGGCAGACAGAAATAGTGAATGAGCCACGACGACAACAAATCTCGAGAGATATTACGAGATGCCAATTAGTCTGTTCGATCCCGAATCCACACGAAACACTTCCGGGACACGTCACACGCGTTGATATCTTAAACGGGCGGCAATGGCAACCAATTAACGGGGTCGTCTCTTCATTGCGTCCTGGTTTGGCAGAGCGACCTTGACATCGCCTGGCGTCTTTGGGCTTGAATAAATGTGATATTCTCCGTACATCAAATCAATTTAAAATTTCCTCTCCCCGATGTGTGATGGTGTTAGAGTTTAATTTCAAAGTAAACAACGCAAGGCTGTTGCATAGATACACTAGACGGCACTGCGGCAGGATTCTATCTCTCCCAGGCGACAAAGGCCTTTTTAAACGAGACAGGAGAACCACAATAATGTGTAAATACGTCGAGAACATCCACCGCTCTCCCTGCTCAGGTCAGCAGAACTCTTCTTGTAATTCCTCCGCTGGTTGTGGGTAGAAATCCGATGTAAACGTACATTTGGTTAAGTCTCGTATATATCCTGCCGAGATGTCGTTTGTAGGCCAGAAACCCACTTGGTGGGAAAGTAAGAGCCGTATACTTCCACTAGAGACTCGAATCCCGAATAACAGATTAATTTGATATATAATTTGACGACTTTCACCCCGATGTGGTTTTTGAACGATGAAAAGTTAGTTTTTAAATTCAAAAGAGGTGTTGAGAGCTACTCACTGATAAATAAGATGGCGGCCGTTGTGAATGTGACGTTTTAATAACGAGATTTTAAATTGTATGTGAACCTGTCATTATTAGTACCCCACATTTTCACCTGGATATGTACATTTCTTGCGTGGGTACATATCTGAACATTGTTGTGTTGTCGCTCTATGTGAGGTATCTGTGAGAGCCATCAAACCACAGTCAGATCACATATTATTATGGCCAATAAATTGATTCCTCTATGTTGTAGTTGCTCTTACGGGTTCCATACAGCAACTTTGGGGACAAACTGTTAATTTGGCCTGTGATTTCCCCCCCTTCTTCTTCTTTCACCTATGCCTGTAAGATCTTTAAAGGAGGCCATCCGCCGTCTTTTGTCCTTGGTAATAAACTTGCTGCTGGTTTGCCCTCGTTCAAGTTCTTTGGTCTCAAGGCTGGCTTGGTTAGGTAGCTTCTCCCAAGTGTTGAAGCCCAGCCTGTCTAGTAGGGTAATGCGTTTCTGCTGTTTTCCCTCCTTCCAAGGAGAGACTTTTAGGAGTCAGTGGGAAACGAGTAGTATAGTAGTCTTTGCTAGCAAGTGACCTCAACTCCAGAACACCCTTATAATAAAAATATTAGCCCCATTAGCCATGACGGACTAACGCCTACAGATTAGCCCCGTTCACAGCCGCGGATGGGTTATTTTATATCACGTTTGAAACAGAGGATTTTCAGATTTACCTATTTGCTATTTGTTTTGAGATTATACGTAAATGGCGAGATTCGGGATTTTTTTTAACATGTTATGTGTATGCTGCTGCTACAGGTGGGCAGAATTATGCTTCTGAAGAAACCACTGCTTTCCCTTCAAATCGTTGAATTGTTTGGCTGTGGGTGGCTCTTTCCGGACAAGATGTACAACCTGAGTATTTTAATATGGGATGTGTGTCAGATATTGTAGGATCGAAACCCAAAGTTCACATGTAGCGATGGACGACCTAGTAATTGGGATGACATTTACCCGTTTAATTCAGTCGAATAAAGGCGTTTGGACGAGCTTCCATGGTCCATGTTGTACATTATTAAAAATCTTTAAAAGTAAGCATAAATCATAAAAATACATGTTTTATGAGACAGGCCTGTCGACATTTGGTCAAACATAGACCATAGTGAAAACCGTAATGTACTAAACTTTCTTAAAGGACTAATCCGTCCGTTTCACGTTGGTTTTCCTCATAAGAACGAGAAAAGGTGGTGAAATGCATTTTGTTTTAGCCAAATCGTTTATTTCACGACAATATTAAACCGTGACAACTGTCCTGGTAGTTTAGTCTTGATTTCTTGGTTAATTTTAGCAACTGAAAATCGTCGTCAATCCAAAATTCACAATGGGAAAAAATGACAATGTTATCAATTGCATTAAAGATCTATTCACCATTAAATAGACATTTTGTGTTTCATAATTCAAGGAATCCCGACTTGGTCAAATTAGGGTGATGAATAAGGAGTTTTAAAATGGATTATCATCCATATCGAGTATTTTATCCGCCACACGACCGAGGCCGGGAGAATTTGTTCTCTGCTTTTATAACCCATCCTATTCCATATTGAGCAGTGAGAGCATCCCCAGCGCAGTTATGGGTTCGGGGTTTTGCTCAAGGACACCTCAAAATGGCCTTTTGCTGGGACCGGCGATCGAACCACCATTTTCCGATTACTAGACGATTGCCCTACCCCCTGATGTATGGCGAGCGTAGTGACGTTCAATATATTCGCAAACTGATTTCGAAAAGAAAAGTCAAACTATTAATAGAGATAATAAAAGATGACTAAAATAAGACATTTTTATTTTTACTAATCACTGAATCATAAAGTGAAACTTTGCAGTGATCGAAAAGAGTATTCAGTATTTTTAACTGAGCTGGGATTAGGGAACGGTTGGTATAAGATTATGATTTATTTTGAAATCGTGCCTTGCTCGTTAACGGTTTACATGTAGTGTAAGATTATGCCTTATTTATTGAATGGTTTTAAAGCTTCTCTTGGTGCTGTCTGCATTGGTGAAAAGTGGCCGCTAGATGACGCCCTCACTCTACATTTGTGCAGGGACGTGTACAAGAGTAGGGCCCAGCTTGGCTGTGTACATAATACGCATTCATTGGTCAGGGACAAGTTCAGTCTAAAACATGGAAAAGGTTTTGGAAGGCTTACAGATGTTGGATGTTTCCAGCTGTGGAAAACAGCACGGAGGGTTAGAGAGCTTCAAGTCGTCATACTGCAGCAGCACTGATTTCAAGTTGGTGGGAATCTCTTCAACAATTTGTCGTCCTTCTCGGTCATTTTCATTGTCTTTTGCACTTGACTGCGCTCAGATGTGGCATTTGAGCTTCGTTCTGCAGAGAGAACAGAGACCGTGTTTCACAATCACATCTGTGTACTTGGGACGAGACGTAGAAATAGCAAATTGAAACTTAGAACTCCATTGGGAGAGAAGTCATTTGATCATGTTGGCTAAACCACTAATGCATCGCCATTCTGTAAACTCTTTATCTCCCAGTTCAGATTTGAGGTGACTCCGCAGATGCTATTCTCTTCCGATCTGAGTATGTGATGTTTTTTATGTGACCCTTTTGGGAAAAAGTCAAAGTTGGTAGTACAAGCAGGCATGCAAGGCAAATAGAAAATAATATGCTTTCTAGCATATCAGCTGAGAGCTAAACTAACTCATATTACTTCATACATACCTTTCGATCTCTCATTGTGTCTTCTCGTCTCTCCTTTTCTCAGCAAATCAACCTTTTCCTTCCTGGAGGAGGAATAGGAGGTGATGATCACAAGAGGATGTATATCAATTTACCCCTCACACACTCGGCCCTCCCTCCTCTGGCTTCCTATGGCTGCTTAAATCCACTCTGAAACTCTGGTAAGCGTGTGCAAGGCCCACGGGTGAGCTCAGCCCTGTATCTATGTCGTCCTGCAGTCTGCCTCCAGTATATAAAATTCGTTCTCCCTTTTCTGAGACAATTTCTCCCTCTGACCTAAATCCTTCCCCCACCAGTCCCCCATTGTTCTTTTCAAAAGCACAGTGACATTTCATTCTTCCATTGGGTTGTTGTGATTCAAGCTTGCGTGCCACGTCTCCCCAAACAAGTATTAACTTCTCAGGTGGTGTTGACGCTGTGACACTAAAACTCGAGACAAAATCACATTTTCACTCTCTCACACGCACACACACACATTGGGGACTTGGGAATTCATCTGATTTCAGCAACATTTCACTGACACTGGGAGCAATTCAAAGAAAGAGCAGTGGCCTAAAGAAAATGCCCCGTGTCCTGGTACATTTATAGCTGACCGCGTGCGGTTTCTCACACACAGGTGGTGACCAATTGCAGCCAACCTTATCTCCCATTTCGCCTTGAACATTGCACTCTCAGTAACCTTGTCGGTTGTTTAAATCCCTCAGTCCAGAAGACGCCTACTGGAATGGGAGAAGGTTGCTCAAGGTCAAAGCTGACAAGATAAGTTATTTGTTCAGAGTAGGCGGAATCATATCTATAGCCAGTTGCTGTAAAACATCGACCTCCGCCTGCTCTTAACCCTTTGGCTACTCGGTCTCGTCCTGTAGTTTCTGCAGCCTGTGCTCCTCCTGAAATAGCCGCACTGTTGGATTATTGTTGTTTCACATAATATCAGTGGAGGGGATGACTTCCAGTTATAGTTAGAATTCCCTTTCCTTATAAACAACTCCACATGTCTCTTCATCTGAGGGGCAACACCATCTGGGTTGCCCATCAGATGCATCATTGCTAACCATGCGTTGTGCTTCATGTGTAGTGCATATGTGCTTTAGCTGGACCTTGGGGAAAGCCGGACGCAAATTTCCACTAAGGTGGACCAAAAGTGAATCAAATCAAATCTGATCAAATCAAAATTTCAACAGTGTTTCTCTGGAAGGGATTTTCACAGAGGATTGACCCGGCTAGGTGGTCATGGAATACTGAAGAAGGCAAATATACGAGGCACTTAATCTCTTCATGTGGGTTGAATTTCGGATTAAGCGGAGATGACTACGACTATGTCGCCTAGCCTCTTAACATCCCCTTCCCCGTGTAGGATCTTCTTTTATTCATAATGCTGTGTGGCTTTTCTTTCTGAGCAGATCTGATGAAAAGTCTGAGCCTGCACCGCTCAAACACTCTCCTACAGAAAGTCTGCAGCACTGAGCTGAGCTGACCTATTAAGTATAAAATAATCCAAATGCACCCCATGCAGATGTTTTGCGAACTTCTGTTGTGCAAGATGTCTCTGAGTGAGGACATGTTTTCGCTCAAAGCGGCCTTTATGAGACTCCGTTGCGTCATGTTAATCCTTCTCAGGCTGACTTTCCTGCTGGTTGTTAAGTCAATCTGGTATAAAGAACAGCTCAGCTCTTTGTTTTCACTGAAAGCAAATCTAATGAAGACACACCATTTGGTAAACACGGTCCTAAAACTCCTCAGGACTCATTTAGTCCAGCTGTGTCATGGTGTGACAGTTATTCATACATATAGCAAAGCCCCCTGTGGTGGCTGATATACACTTTTTCGATAACACCAAATGCAATTCTTGCATTCTGCCAGTGCCTGCTGATTTCCTCTTATCCCTCATACAGCTATACAAGTAACCAGGTTATAAAATAACCACAATTCAAACCATGTGAACACAAATGGTACTTTCAGCATTTTCATTTGGGGCCGCTGCACACTGCCAATATGCTCATGTTTGGCCCCGGATGAAATAAAATCTGGTTCCTATTAGAGCCTTTCAGTTTGACTTGTGTTCTTTTCATCGCATGTGGAAGCGAAACATGTGCAATTTACAGTAACGGCGCAACATGTCATGGAGGTAAACAGGTCATTGTCATACATCCACATGTGTCTGTGCGATGGCTCTGACATCTGGTCAGAATGTGTTACCGGGGAGTGTAATGATGTAACTTTTGAATAAGGCAGTTTTGATATGTTGAGAAACAAGGCTTCCCTAAAGGTTTAAGCCCATGTCTTCTGTTAGACGGCTCTGATCAGAGAGCAACTTAACTGTTAATGTGTCATGTCTTCGTCAACCGCTTATCTGAAGCTGGGTTGTGGATCTGCTGGAGCCTATCCCAGCCCTCATTGGGCGGAGGTGGAGAAACACCCTGGACGCGTCCCCACTCCATCCCAGCACAGGCATGGGGGATTAAGGCCAGATGCCCTTCCTGAGGCCCCACAGTGGGTTTGAACCTGCAACCTCTTACTTATTAGTCCCCAAATGACTCGTTCTACCCCTGAGCTACCAGAGGCCCCAAGTGAGAACACGTATCAGAAGTATTCCACCTTCGTTTGATAGGATAGTTGAGAGAGAGACAGGACAGACAGGGGAGAGGCATGCAGCAGATGGCTCAGGTTGAATTTGAACCTGAGGTCACTGCAGTAAGGACTCAGCTTTATGTGGTAGGGGTTCTACCAGGTCAGGCACTGGGGTGCCCGTAACACTGCTTTGACCTTTAGTTTGAAAGAAATGTTTAAAAATCATATTTTAAAAATAAATCACATTTAAACAAAACATATTAATGTTCACCTTTTCTACCACAGTAGGCTGGTATCAAATTATGTCATCCACTAAAATAATGTGCACCTACAGGTAAATAGTGTCACTAACGTCAAGCGTGGCGTGGTGGATAATGTTAAAGAGAATATTAACTGCAGCAGTTCCTTTGTATTATATGAGCTGTGGGATACACATGTGAGCTGTTTCACAGATATCTGTTACTGTGAGAGTGCCGTGGTCAAAGATACTGATATACTTAATACGGCTGGTGAGAGCGGAGGGTGGAAAGCCCTTAACTGCCCCGCCCACTCTGGATGCTCTCTGTAAAAGCCCATCTACAACCCTCGCCTTAATAAGGAAGGTGACTCTGTCCCTTGACGGTCTTGACTTGAACCCCTTCCCCCACATATATCAGGCACCTGCAATTGAACATCCTGACCGCTTTCGCTAATGACTGTTCTTCATTCTTACATCGCAATGTGACGTCTAATTACAGTCATGTGTAACTTCTGTGTCTGTATCTGGTCCATAGGTCTCTGCTGGTTTCATGTCCCAACACCCGGGATGCTGCAGTCAATGTAAACTGTGACACTACTGGACATTGTGTTGAGTGTGAGACGTGCGTGGAGGTATGTATTCTACAACTGATTGATAAGATAGTTACATGATGGTTTGCAAGCTGAAGGTAAGAAGGGGGCATACAGAAGACTCACATGCACAAGACGGATACATGCACTCATCATTTTGTACAAAGGGTGTCCATATCGTCCATAAAGAGCATCAATATGAGCTCCATATCTTTCCTCTATAGGATAATATCCATATTGGTGGTGTCCTCCTCCCTGTGTCCTCCTGCATAATCACCAAATAGGCCAATGGGTCCTATGATGGGGACTTTGTCATCCATCTTAGACATGGTGTGTTTACCCAACACATGGAGCTGGGTAGGAGTACCAAAATCACCACAGATATAGCCGGCCTGACTTATACTGTGTAGCATAAGTCAATCTAAATGTTGAAAAGACCCTAATAAGACTCCATTAATTTATTCTTTAATCTGAGTGCCTTGTTATTTTAAAATGGAGCCTGCATCAATAATTAATTTTTATTGTTGATTGAGTCATTGATTATCAATTTATTCAGGTACTTCAAAGTTATGCAGGGTTATTCATTGTGTGATTATGGCATTTGTCCTGTTCTCAGCCAGTGTCCCAAGGGGTATCTGTAGTGTGCATTGTCTGTGGGGTGAACTTTGGGGATGGACAGATGGGGGGGGTGAGTGGAGATGGGGCTTTGCAGGTACTTCCCATCTATTCAACTTTTGAGAGAAAGGCCGTGTGTGTTCACTTGAATCCATTTCACTCTGTTGGAGAATATGGATTGTTGGACGAATTTTGTTTGCCAATTCCTGAATCTCGTGCTAACGCTTAACATGTAGGTCTGCTCATGTAACACCTCATAATGTTGGTGGTGATCTGCATGTTATATATGGTGTAAATCAGAACAGTGATGCTGTGAATAGAGAGGGTATGATGTACCCCATGGGTTAGATACAGTGGTGCTGGAGTCAAATAAGTAAAGAAATGCTATAATTTGATAATTAATATAAATCTAATCCAGGTCGGAACATTTACGGGCCTACCTTAGCATCGTCTGGGGTGAAGCGCTCATGCCTAGGCTGCATTCAGAGCACACATGGTCAAAATGGCTGCTCTGTTTAGAAACATAATGAAAGTAATAAGGGTTTTTTATGCACATCGAGTGCCACTGGTGGCGAATCCTAATTTTTTCAGGAGCAGAGATGTTTGCAGATTTCCCATCGGTCTCATTTAACTTTGGGTGTTATGTCCGTAGAGAGATCCATCTTCCATATGTGGGCAGTGCTTGAAGAAGGTCTTGATTTCGTCTTTATTTGCAGCATGATGGGCTCATTGAAAGTTTCCCCCATCGGCTCATCTTCTCAACACCAGAGGTCAACATGGGCCATTTGACACATAAAGGACCTCCACTCCAGATTCAGACCCACAACATGCCCAAATAAGGAGTGGTGAACTTGTTAACTTGGCCATTTATTTATCAAATCAAGCCTCTGTGCGTCTTTCAAAACACCGTGTGTTGTTTACGGGATGGTCAGCTGTAAAGACAACAACATTAGCCAACATCCCTCCAAGAGCATCCCAGTGCTGCAGAAAGTTGACTGTTCCTCAGTTTAACACCCCCCCCAAAAAAGAAGAAACTTTATTTGTCATTGTACAATCATATATATCTGCTCCCCGCATTCAACCTATTCTATTGTGTAGGATCAGCCACAGCACCTGGGGACCAACCCCAGTTCTTTTTCCTATTGCCTTGCTCAGTGGTACAGGCAGAAGCATTAACCCTAACATCTATGCATTTTTGCTGGTGGAGGAAACCCACACAGACATGGGGAGAACATGCAAACTCCACACAGAAAGGACCTGGAACGGCCTGGGATTCAAACCCAGGACCTTCTGTTGTGAGGCAACAATGCTAACCACACGGGGACGATGCTGCCCCAAAAAAAGAAAAGACAAAACCAAAACAAACTAACTAGCTATCCTCATTCACCACTTTTACAGGGTGTTTGGTCAGGTTTTATATGAGGGAGTTCTCTTTTCCAGAGGCACCTGGCACCTCATTTTCCCCACTTGGATGTGTACTACTGCTCAATTTCTGTAGGAGGCGCCAGAGGACGTGCATAGGACGACTTTAAAATCGGCTACATCCGTCTCATGCCGAGCAACTTTGGATCCCGAGGCTATCAGTGCATCTTTTACATATCGAGCATCCTTTTTATTCATCCTCTCCACTTAGGTTGCTACTGGGACCTGGCTCCTCTCAGAGGGGCACCGGATTGGGAGGAGAGTGTAAAGTGATGAATGCCAGAGCCAAAAATCCTCCTAGGCGACCCTGCTACATGCAGCTAGTGTAGCTGGAGAATTACCCTGAAATAAAGACTCGGCCTGTGGCACTGATGCAGGCTGACAGAAGGATGCTGTGGTGATGCTAGTCGCTAAGGTAAAAAGGGGCACTTAGGAGAGACGAAATCGACGCAAATGGCAATAGTGGCGCACAGATGCAGATCAATATATAACCCGGACCGAGCAGAGAGCCTGCCAGGATCCAGCTGATCAGCCTTGTTGAGATTCCCTGAGAAATATAATGTTTGCTTAAGAAGCATGCACGCATGTGATTCCATCCAAGGACGACTCGACTGGCCTATTTAAAGTACTCAGATTTTGCTATTTATACCCGCCTGCACGCAAATATGGATGCGCACTGCTAGTTTTGGACCAGGCCTGGTTTCTAAAGATGTTCAAAAGTGTGTGAATTATCATCTGAAAACTTCCCGTTGATGGATTAAAAAGGTGATGCTGATGATGGAAAAAAGATTTAAAAAAAAGATAGTTCCTTAAAGACCATGCGAAAAATATGAACTATTAAAAATAACAAAAAAAATGTTGGACCTATTTTTAATCAAGGTCTCTTTTCGTTGACTCCTATCTCAAACGAAATAAACAGATTCATTTCAGGTTGAAAATAAAATAAACGTGGAAATTATTTGAAAAACATTTTGAGACATAATGAGAATAAACCACAGAACGACGATTACAGGTGGGGGAGGGAGAGTG
>OMLC01002220.1:3550-26624 GCA_900302585.1 Regalecus glesne
CCACCGCATCCCTGGCCTGCCTTCGTGCTGCCACTCACTGCTGATCAACGTTGTCGACAGTGTTCGTCACTCTCGCCATACTCGGGTAATTACAGAGAACTAATCCTGTGTGATTCAGCGTCTCTCCATCAGTGCTGTGCACCACTCTGTGTGAGTGAAACGACAAAGGTGAAACCGCTTCCCCCACCAGGGAGTGAACTCCCCAAAGATAAGCAGAGCATTGCAGAGTCCTGGCTCACCCTTTCTTGAGGCAAGCGATAAAGGCCGGATAGAGATTAAATTACATTAATTCCTTAGCCAGAGGCTTTGACCCTGACTGACTTACAAGGTGCGGAAGATGGAGAGATGAGCTGTGACTAAAGAGCTGCCAAAGTCCTGAAAAATGAATTGACCATCAGTGTCCTAGCATGTGGTGAGGCCTGGTCTGTAGTCTAGCATCAACAGGTGGAAACACACAGAAGAGGCTGGGAAGATTTAGCTTCCAATTTTTATCACATAAAAAATGTAAAGATTTCCACTTTATATATCAACACGTTTTACTTCTGTGTTCTCTCTTTGCATTGACTTCCTGTCTTTATGTCTCACTTGCAAAAACAAGAAACTGCCAAATCAAAGGTTTGGGGAAACAAAGCACACACGCCCAGCCTGGCAAACATGGATATGCAAACATTTTGTTATCTACTTGCTCAGTTTCAGCCAGTCTATAACGAACCAATCTGTAACCTTGCCGTACTACAATGTTAGTGTCCCACAGGGTGCCGCTCAACACAGTCACGAGCAGGTGAACTCGAGCGCCTCAGAAGATCCGTGAGTGTCACAGTCCACTGGCGTTTTCTGGAAGATGTCGTCCACACTGCTCTTGATGTTGCTGATGAGCATGATGGGTAACTCCTCTCCTGCTTCCTTCACCTCTCCTTTAGTGTTGTTTTCAGATTCAGCCTGTGGACGTGTTTGGCCTGGTTCTGCTAGGCCCGGTAGGGGTGGTGGGGGTACCTCCTGTGTAACGACTGTGTGAAAATCTCCAGGTTTTCTTTGTTGCAGGATTTGTCGAACTGATAACAGTCACAGCACCCCACAAGTTGGTCAATGTAACACGGGGTGGAACCGTGACACTCCAGTGTTCCTTCATCACCACCATTGCAGACACCGCCGGCCTCACCATCCAGTGGAACTTTGTCTCCCAGTCTTCCATCAGTCCACAGCCGGTAGGTTTTACTGCTCGATCAGTTCCATCTGGGGCAGAACTCGTAGAGATCTGGGAGAATTCTGGGGTCTGCCAGTGGTTTGTGTTCTGTTGAAGTCTATGTGATACTGCTTCTAAAACCATGTTCCCTAAAGCAGTCCTCCATTATTTTAGGCCACGGAAATATGAAACGTACCTTGAAATGTGAAAAGCATAACTTTTTCAAAGAACTAAATTAAAACCAGTGCTCGGTGGGCTGATTTTGAATATTTTTTCTCTCCTGACAAAATTCAAAAGCCAGAATTCAACACTAGACGTTGTTGACCAGGTGTTTGACATTAAGGTAGTCGACACAGAAGCTGGAACATCGTCTTGTAGGAGTTCAGGGGGTTAAACCTAGTGGCGTTCTCCCTTTGACATGTTATGGATAACAGTTGACATAGATTCCTTGCACTTTTGATAAGAAATGTAATTTTTGGCTGAATCCTTCCATGTCCTCTAGCACAATGTGGGGACTAATCATGACATATAAAACAAGCCTCTCGGACTAATAGGCTTCACCTTTCAATAGTCTGGAGACACACCCTGGTAGGACAACAAAGGCTGTGATTCAGGGCTGAGATAAGACCGCCACAGTTCAGCCTGCTAAGCATGTGATGGTGATGTTTCTCAGTGGTAGAGGACCCGCTTTGGGAACTGACGAGCCAGAGGTTACAAGTTCAAACTCCCTGTGGGGTGTCGGGAAGGGCATCTGGCCCTAATCCGTAAAACAGACCTCTCATTTTAAGAGGAGAAGTCTGTTTAATGGTGAACGCTGCATGCCTTGTTCTATAAGAAGTTGGCATCAAAAAACTGCAAAATTATTCTGCAAATTGTATTTTAATGAGCAATCTATTCAAATTAAACTCGAATAAAGCACCATTAATTGTATCTTTTGGACTTTTGATGGGTCACAATTGACTATACTTACTTTGATTCCCGCTACATGGAGTTTTGGGTATGGAATAGTAATACATTCCTCATCTAATGGATTTTTGATAAGTTGCTTTTGACATGTGTTGTCCGTACCCGAGTTCCAAGCATAAACACTTGCATTTTGAGGGCACTTATAACAAAAATAAATAAATATCCCGACTCTTGGCAATAAATGTCAAATCAAACGCAATACCTGATAATATTCCTTTTAAATCAGCTGTGACAAATCTCTTCTCAGAGAACCTCTCATGTATTCACTCAGCAGCTGCAGTAGCCTGGCTGCTTGGATTAACCAGCCATGTTTGAATGGAATTAGAGCCAAATCGCTTTTAAAGCTGCCAGAAGTTTGGGATCTGTGTTGAATTTGCACATATCCCTGTGGACAAGCGGTAGTGTTTGCAGGGGAGCAATTTTATTTAGCTTAAGCGTTGCCTCTTGTCACATCCATCTACATCCACCCTCTGGTAGCTCAGCATTAATTTGATGATTTGTTTGGAACAACAGCTGTGTGTAAGAAACACAGCTATGAGGTGGAGCGTTCTTAAACGTGGCCATCCATCATTTGTGTGGCGTTAAACATTCAATCAGCATTTGCAGGGAATCCGAATCTGGAGACAAGCAATTGGAATGAATCGTTGCAAAGCAATTGCCGATCTTCTTTCTTAAGGCCTCATTTGCTGATGTCGGTTGTATTGAGGTGTCAAAACTAACTTGAGGCTGATAAATAATCAGAGAAGAACTCGTAGTAGCTTTTAGGCAAATACACGAGCGTGGTCTTAAATCACTTTGTCAGAATCAAACCTGGCAACCCAGGAAGCAGCTGAAGCTGATTACGGATCTGATTAGTGGGTTGAGCATTAGTGGCACTCGGACCTGAGCAGGAGTAACTTTTCCAGCCAGCCGATCTCAAAAACGTAGCCATGGCTTCGGTCAGCGTCCTGAGTCGGTCAACACTGAGCGTCAGTGGTTTCCTGTATTCCAGAAAGCAGCGTTGAGAGCCCCCCCCCTCTCTCTCACACACACACACACACATATGCTTCATTTCAGTGAGTGGTTTTAAATATAGTGTAACCCTAACAAGTAGAGAATTAGCTGTTTTTAGTGGCTCCTGCTATGTAGCTATGCTAATGGATTGCCCTTTGTTTTCAGGTCTATTACTACCAGTCAGGAAAGGATGTGATTGCAGAGGCCTATACAGGCAGACTCCAGCCTCCCCTTAATCCTAAAACAACCAAAAATGTGTCGATAACGATGAGGAATATGCAGCCATCGGATGCTGGGGTCTACACCTGCGAGGTTCACAATTTCCCTGATGTTGATGGACGAGCCGAGGCAAACATCATTGTTAACGTTCTCCGTAAGTTAGCGCACTATAAAAAGTCTAAAGAGGGTGGTTTCTGATGAATATCTATTAATATTTATTCATTCCTATATCGAAATTATGTTTATGCTCTTTGATGCTGGTTTTGTGGATATTGCAACTCTTCTATTGGTGCAGGTTTCATCCCGTTAGTGCAGTGGGTGGTCTCTGGTCAAAGTCAGGGTTTTATCAGGAGGTGTGGCAATTATTAGTGGAGTGGGAATGTTTATAAGTCCATTCAGGCTAATCTCAGCTAGAGGGGAGCGAATGTAAAAAATGCCTCACATTACCCCATTCCCCCGACGTCTCAGAGGGACACATGTTCTTCAGATGTTCAGCACAGTCTGATTTTATAACCTTGCACATTGATATTCTGAGTGATCGATGATTCTCTGACACAATCTTTTAGTCAATTATCGTTTTAGATTCACTTGTAAAGCTCCATGGAGTAAAGTCCAACTCGTATATACTTGGACAAAGCATATTTCAGAGCAAAGCCATCGAGTGTGATAGCCTTAAACCAGGGATGGGTAAAGTGATCAAGAAAGGGCCGGTGTAGGTCTTTGTTCCAACCAAGCACTTGCACATCTGATTCTAATTGTCAACCAATCGTCTTCGCTAAGGACCTTGATTAGTAGACTCAAGTGTGTTTCTGCTTGGTTGGAATAAAGACCTGCACTCACACTAGGCCTTTCTGGATCACAAAACACTATGACATGGCACACCCTGGTGGTTAAGAGATGCTTTATTTGTCATTATACATGCAACAAAGATTTCATCCTGCATTAAACCCATCCTATTCTGTGAGCAACTGCAGCACCCCGGGGCTCAATGCCTAGCTCAAGGACACTTCAACATGCTTTGTGAAGAGACAGGGCATTGAACCACCAATCTTGCAATTACCATATGACCTTGCTGCTCCTACACAATAGGATGGGTTGAATGCAGAGAGAAAATCTCATTGTATGTGTGTACAATGACCAATGAATAACTCTTCTCTGAGAAAAGACAGACTGAACTAAAAAAGAAAATCAAACCATTGTGCTCTTGTATATCCAAGCAAGGCCAACAGACTCTCAAGTCTAAAAGTGATTGCGTGCACTGGTCGCTGATGATGCACCATATACCAAGAGCTAACATTCTATTTGTTCTGTGCCTGCTTAAATTATCTGCACTGTCTTGTTAAGGGTGTTTATTTAAAGGGGAACTAGACACATTTTTCTTGCACTATGTCATTGATCTCTTCTAGAGGAGCTCTTTATTACAACAACTATAAATTATGTAAAATGAACTGAAACAACAACACTGGAATATGGAATAGATGTTTAAGTACCTTTTCGTCCTGGGAATATAAAATCTTTTTTTCATCATTGCAACATAAACAAATCCATTCAAATTGTGACCTAACCCTAAGTTGTGTGATAAGGCAATTTCATTATTTTCCGAATCCTCTCATTCATGGAGTTACCACGACAACCTAGTCATGGCAGTTTCCATGGCAACAGCAGCCATCTCCTCATTGTCAGTGCTAGGAATTAGAGGGACTGTGACTCGAGTCCTTGCACTGCATACAGAATGCATAATAGCATCTATGCATGCTAGCTGTACATGTTTGTATTTCGGAGGCAGTTATGAAAACATCTGTGGGATGAGACCGTCTACATCTGACGCACATTAATGTACAGAGGTGCCACTCTATTTGTTCTCTCAAGAAGAAATGATCTGTGTTGAGCAATAGATGAGCCCGGAAGCAAGCACAGCCTTAGGATAACTGTATTTTGACAAATGTTTACTTTAGTTTATTGCACCTACTCCATTGACAGTACAGAATACTTGTAAACCCTTTATGGTTGTCATTGATGCTAGTTTCATACATTTGTTGATCAATGGATGCATTTCTGTGATTGCTGTTCTTTACATGAGAGGTCTGAACTCCAGTGTTGGCAGTAGACATGGAACATTTTTTTATAAATGAAAAAGTTGTTGAGGGGAAGCAAAAATAAAAATGGCTACAAACCAGGGGTGACACAAGGGTAGCCCTTATCATATGGCCTGTCAAAGCCTTAGTTACATGTATGAGTGCTTTACTATACTAACCTATAGAATTTGGGAAAAACGGTTTCACATCATCACAAAAAGTCTTTATGCTAGCTCAATAGTCCATGTACATGTTTTTAGTGCCTAAAGCTTGGGTGTGTTTCTCTTTTTGGTAAGAATATCCAGTAGGACTTCAATTTTTAGTCTCGCCCAATGAATTAGCACAATTCATTACCAGTGTCCAAACGGCATAAGAATTACTGAACATCTGAGGAAACCTGTCAAGAGTTGTGTTGTCATTAGTGCATTTGTCATATCTGCTAAAGGGTTTTCTTCAGACCCAAAAATTGACGGTGTGTCTGATCTTTGTGGTCTACTAGAAAAGCCCTCTTTGCCTTACTGTAATGTCCATGGGGATATGGAAGCTGGTCACCTTGTCACACTGACCTGTCACAGTGAAGAGGGCAGCCCTACCCCCACCTACACCTGGATCCGTCTGGATCAGAAGAAGACGAGGAGGCCTGTACTTGGAATAAGTGAGTGGAATAGATGTTCATTTGTGTAAATGCTTGCATATGTTTTATTTGAACATGACAAACACGTGTAAATCTTGCCCTAGCTACAACAACTGGAAGACTGGAATTCAAAAACATATCCCAGTTTGAGTTTGGAGAGTACCAGTGCACAGCAACAAATGTAGTGGGATCCACCACATGCACTATAGAGCTGAATCCTGGTAGGGCTGTTTTCCATTCTTTCATGAGTCTACACAATAATTTTATGTGTTCAAATGCATGAAACTGAAATGCACTCATTGGCTTAACTTGTCATTGTGCAGAAGTGGATGACGGAGTCATTGCTGGTGCTATCATCGGGGCGTTGCTTGGGTGTGCTCTAATCATCCTAGTTGTGTGGTTCATCGCACACATGCTGAAGAAGCAGAAATACAGAGGAGTCAAGACAGCAGAGGCTAGCGAGATGAAGTGAGATTTGGAATTTTCCTTTCTATTGCACTGCATACAAACTAACGTGGAACTATCATTTAATATATCAATGACACCCTGCCCCTCCCTAGGAGTACTCATCAGGCAGCTCAGACTTCCGAAGGGGTTCCTATGGCAACTACACCGGAACACCTACAAGCTGAAGTAGGTGTGGCACAAGCTTAATGAAAGGCTGTCAAAAAAAGCCAGTCTATTTAAAGAGTGGCACCATCACAGGCTGAACAACGCTCGTCTAGGATGCTCAAGTATGCCATCATTCTCAAGGTTGATCAATATTATACAGCTCCTGTATAATATAATTTCCTTTTCTAAATGGCTTTTTATTGTTCTTATTACAATTAAGAGATATGTGGAGTTGTTTTGGTTCAAAATTAAGTGAATAGTGAGGTTGTTGTGGAAAATCAGTCATGTTCATCTCATGGTGACAGTTCAACTGTTATAGTGTGCACACAATGTCCTTTTGTTGTTTTCTGAAGTTGGTAAGGTGTGTTTGATATTGAAAAACCAAATAAATGTTAAAAAAATCATGTTCTTTCTTTCACTTGGCGACAGGCATGGCCACAAGTCCGTGAATACTGGGATGGCATCCAGCGCTTTACCTGTGCCCCTGTCCCTAGGGTTAGTGGTTGTGTCAGAAAGGGCATCAGATGTAAAATTTTGCCGAATCAGCTACCAATTGAAACTAGCATCTGCTGTGGCAACCCTGGGGGAAAAAGGGAACTTGCCAAAATATGAAATGATCATATTCTTTGAAGTTGTTGACCTGCAATGCTGAACAGTTAATCAGCTATTCTTCATAGTACACTACAATCATCTCTTGTAAGCATTTTAAGGTAGACTTATTTCTTCAGACACATCTTTTAGGAAATGGTTCCAAAGTGTGAAAATCAGCAAAAGAGAATTATGGGATTGATATATTAGAACCTGAATGGTTGGCACAACCGGAACAATCAGCTTAATCTCTACTCATGACTAGAAATGGATACACAATAGCAGGGCTGTCCATGCATCACTTATCATACATACCTCAAAAATATCAGGTTTAATCTTCATAAGTAGGTGTAAACGAGGGTGTGTACCACAGTTTCCCAAAAAAGATGAGTAAGAATCAAGATTAGCTACTGTACTGGAATTAGTTGATTGTCTAAAGTGAAGAGGGATCACAGGACTATTTGCATTTTTAAATCCATATTTGTTGTAAAGCTTTAAAAGAGATGTTTAGGCCTGCAATCCCAAGGAGCGAGCTTTGTTCAGGACATCATCTCTGGTCAGGTAGCATCCACAGAGTTGCCTCAGGCCCGTGAAAGACTCCCTCCCATGCATGACACGCCAGTTGTCGATGAAAAGTACCTTGTAATGAACACAGAGGACAAAAACACTCAGACAAAACTTCCTTGTGCAATTAGGAGCACTAGAAGAGAGCTAAAGAGAAAAATATTGAATATGGAATTTTCAAGCTCAATTTTCCTTTTGTGCTACTTTTACAGTTCACTTTAAAATAAGGTGTGCAAAGTGAATTGAATGTTGAAAACTTTCTAAGGATAGTGGAGACAAACCACAGTGCTAAACTATTCATAAAATAGTTACTCTACAGCTAAAGTTTTATCTCAAGGCAGAGAATCAAAACTTGTCTCATAGCTTAGCATTGTAAAATCAAGGATTAAAGTTAAGTCAATAAATAAGTGGTTAAGTTTTGTGGATCCAAATAGTGTTTCTGTGAGCTTTACTATGCAGTAATGCTAGAAGGCCAATTCAATAAAGAATATGCCCAGGTCTGCAAAATGGGCATTATCAGTCATTTGACTCCATTCTAATTCTCCAATCCCAGTTGAAACAACATAATCTATGGAGAGAAAACCCTTTCTCTGGTTTGTGCTTCAGCTTTGACCATACAGACAAAGAGTGTATTTGCTGGCAATGTTATAATTAAGTTCTATACTTTGGTAGTTTTCCTTTTTTTAGGAACAATTGCTTTCTTACTTTGCCTGGTGTCAGCTTCACCCATAGCTCATTTTCTGGTCGCCTTAGTTCTGTGGTCAGCTCTCGATGTGCAGCATACCATCGCTGGACAACATCATGGGGAATGGTGTTTATAACTGCACGGTCATAGTTGTTGTATCTGGAAAAGGTACAATTGATGTTGTGATCTCTTCAAAAAGCTACGTATGTTACTAATGAATGACACTTTTAGTTTTACATCAACTGCCATAACTTTAAAACACTTCATCAGTGGCAGAGCGTACACCTGAGAGTCAGGCAGTGCAGGCTTGTATCCCACCATGGGGCTTGTTAAATATTAGCCAGTCATGGGTGGTTGTTAGACTAGAAAAGTGCTATATAAGAACAAGTCCTTTTACTATTTAACTTTATAAATAACATTGAGGAGTCTCCCCAAGTGCTATAAAGCCTATTAAATGTGATTGCAAAAACAGAGAAATTCATAGCACACAAAAAAAAGTTTGCATATTATACAGATTGAAGATATTGACATACCGGACCATGTAAATCTCGTTGTTCCAAGGATACACATTGAGCACAGGGCCGATGCCGATCATGTGGTTTCGGTGGTTGCCTGTGTTTTCAATGTATTCATGCCTGATAGGTACACGTGCAAGCAGTTCAAAGTTTTCAGGTGACTGCTGGAGCACTTTTTCTGCAGAGAAGAATCCATCCACGAGTAGGGTTCTTCCTCCGGTTCCTTCATGCTTCAGACAATGGAAGATCTGGATTCTGTGGTGACAAATCAGTAGCGTTAAGAACAATTAGTTTTTTGATGTGGTCAACTTTGCCATGCTGCACTTTGATATGATCCTGAGGCCAATCAAACTATATATATTCACTTGAAGTTATGAAACCTCGTCGTGAGATCACAAAAAGAGGTGAATCTGTTCAGCTGGATCAGAAGTTTATTGAGAAACGTTTCTCAATAAACTTCTGATCCAGCTGAACAGATTCACCTCTTTTTGTGATTTCCCTACCTGGATTATTGAGTATGCATCAAGACATCTTAGTGAGATGAGCTTAACATATTTGAGATCATATATTAATATATCAATATTAATATGATATCAAACATTCAGGAAAATATCTGATATAAACGAGTGCTTATACAATTGATCCTCACATCATTTCAAACACCAGAAATTGTAAAAACTATTTTATTAGTATGACTAGACAAATTGATTTGTCATTCATCTAAAACGGGTTCAGCCCCACGACGTGGGGCCTAATCGTGACGCGTAAAAGGGACCTCATACTAGAAATAAGTACATCATTGTAACCACTAGATGGCGGTGCGAAGTCAATGGTGCCCCGTAGCAGCAATCACCAGACAAAGTAAGGCAGACTGCTTTTCCTTTATACATTTTAAGGTACTTGTAACTAAAAAAAATAAAATACCGTAGTCATTTTTTCAAACACTAGTCACTCTTCTGACCATCACAAGTTACTATTATGAAGTCGCCAATGTTAATGTTAGTTCTATAAACAGTCACTTCTCACTTTTATGTGCCAACAAGTCAATAAACACTACTTCTTTTATTCTAGTTACTAGAAACTAATTAAAAAGGTACAAGCCACTCTTCACTAACACTTGCCAACACACAAAAATGTACCAATTAAACCTTATGAGGCGTCACTTGTGTCAATTTTTCGTTTGCTACCTGTCAAATAGCCCTAACAGCCAATCTGGTTCAACTAGTCACCAGAAGAAGAAATGTTAGTTATATGTCATTGTACATACATACCACCAAATCCATCATCTGCACTTAAGCTTTTGTTTAGTGTGAGCAGCAGCTGCATTGCCCAGGGACCAATTCCAATTAATTTTCATATCGTCTTAGTCATGGACACGCAGGAGTATTAACCCTAACAAGCATGTCTTTTTGATGATGGTAGGAAACCCACACAGATACAGGAAGAACATGCAAACTCCACAGAGAAAGGACCTGGGATGGGATTTGAACCCAGGATCTTCTTGCTGTGAGGCAACCGTGCTAACTCCTGTGCCATCCCCATTGGCTAGTTTTCTCGCTTTGCCAGTAATGAAGCAGACAAGTTCACCAAGTCTGACAAAAACAATGGCAGAGGTGGGGCAGACAGCAGTGTGTGCATTAATTGCAAACTGCGCCTTTATGAATTTTACTGCCAACATTTTGACTGAATGTTTGAAATTAAATCGTTTTTTCTCTTCGAAATTTTGTCTTGACTTTATCCCTGACAATTTCTAATCTCAAACTTCAACTTCATTGTTTAAATTTTTATCTGAATCTCACACCATCAAAGTCCATGTCCACCCCCACAACATGGAGACCAATCACTTAATTATAGACACTAGGTCAAATATCCCTTTCAGACTGCAGTCAGTATTATTACATACCCACATGGTTCCTGGAAATACGATGTGTCCGTGTGACGGTCCAGAGCCAGTTTAGTGTACGCAGTGTCTCCTCTGGAGAAATCTGAGGTGAAGCTCCACATTCTCCCATACATAGTCTCTCTGGGTGAATATGGATAATCACATAAAAAATGCTAGTCAGAATCAGAATAAATTGAATTGTCAAAGAGGTTCAGAGATTAGGGACAGAGTATTTGTGTAATATATGGTGCAAGACCAATGGGGCAACAGATACCATAGAAGGCATATAATACACAATTAAAATGGAATCAAAGTCAGAACCCTCCCATTAAATGTTTTATATCAATTCCCAATCAGACCAAAACCACCTTTGCCGATACCACAATGCTGTCTTTGTAGATGTTAGTATACAAAATCACCATGAACCCATAAAAATGTGGCTTTAGTTTAAAATTTTAGATTTAAAAACAATAAGACAACAAATTTGGATGTTTTGGCATGATTTGAATGGTAACATTACTTTCTTTTTCTTTTTACAACAATTGAGTAACAAGTTACACGTGTCTGACAAAAAAACAAAGCATTATTCCTCATAAGTGACAATCCGTGAACATCATTCACAGTGTACTGCTCTCTGAAAAATCTCCTCTTTGTTCCATACACACAAATTGTGTTGTTTTTTTAGAAGGGATTAGTGCTTTTTCCTTCCTCCACTTTATCTATGAGGGCTCGCCATCTGCCGAGTCCTCGCCCATTGACCAAAGCAAAAGCTAACTTAACCCCTTGGAAGCATCTCATACTTGGTTTGGAGAATAGTTCAACAGAAATAGCCTAAAAACATCACTGCAAAATATACCCTCAACATTTCAGGTTCAGTTTGGTCTTCCTAATGTATAAGACTGTGTTATGAATAAATATGCTTAATAATCCAGGAAAGAAATGACAAAAAGTTGAATCAGTTCACCTGGACGTGTTTATTGAGAGAAATGTTTCATCACTCTAAGTGACCTATCCTTGCACCCTCTTACCATCAGTACAGGTGCTCCTCAGGGCCGTGTTCTCTACCCCTGGCTCTTCCCGACACCTCCCTTTTTGTATCCACACACCGTTTTGTGAAAATAATAAAATACGCCGACAACACAACTATTGTAGGCCTCATCTCCAACAATGATAGAACTCAGTACTGCTCACTAGACAAAAAAGTGATAGATACAAATAAAGCCATTTACCATTTTACTGCACTGAAGTAGACCAAGCTGTTACTTTGAGCAAAATCAATGACCTTCTGCTTAATACCACCAAAAACCAAGATATATACTTTTGATGCATGTCAAATCTCAAATCACCCATACAATTAAACACAGAACTCGTCACCACCATTGACTCATTTAGATCCCTTGGAAAACACACCAGCAATAAACTGAAATGGAAAATTAACACCAAGCTTAAGAATTTCAACTAAAAAAATGTACACAACTGTACTTGCACAACTGGAGTGACAATAAACATCTTGAGTTGAGTCTTGAATCAACAATGACTTTACTTTCTTAGGTAGCTTAAAAAAATACACTCACTCAACTTCTTGCTCAGTTAAAAAAAAACCTATTATTGACTCTATCATAACATCTTCTATTACAGTATGGTAGTCAGGTGTCACGGGTTCATATCTCACTGTGTAGATCAGTAAAGCGCTTTGAGTGGTCGCTAGACTAGAAAGTTGCTATATTAAAACGAGTCTATATACCATTCATGACAATATGTGGAGTGTCTACCAGTCTCCATGGATCTATTGTGTTGCAGACTTTAACGTGCTGTGCTGAAAACAAATTCCACCAGCCTTGGTCGTGTTACTAATAAACGATCTGATATCTCTTCAATCTCAACCGATTGCAGGTGTCTCCACCCTTGTAGCCCTTATTATCCTCATCCTCTCTGGCTCCAACACACAACCAAATACACCCCCTGCCAGCCCATCTCTACTCCCCATGGTGGGTTCAAACCCACAGCCTCTGGCTCATCAGTTTCTGGGGCACTTATTCTACTGTAATAGAGAAAATACAGACAGGCCACTCTGAAAGGCCTGTCTGTATTTTCTCTATTACTCTGCCATTGAGTTACTACATCAATGTGCAGCTAGTGCTTGGACAGTATCTCAGAGGACATTCCAAACATTGCCACAGTTGTCCAACCTGCCTCAGGAGCTGCTGATTCAGTTCTACTCTGCTATAATCCAGTTTTTCCTCTGCACATCCATCACTGTCTGGTTTGGATTGGCAACCCACCAGGACAGGGACAGACTTCAACAAACAGATCTTCAGAGAAAATTATCCGTCCTACCTTGCCCTCCATTCAAGACGTATACATCTCTAGAGTCAGGAAACGGGCAGGCAACATCACTTCAGACCCATCACATCCGGCTCAAAACCTGTTCAAACTCATCCACTCTGGTAGGCATACACAACACTCTACATCAAAACAACCCGATATAAAAACAGTTACTTTCCATAGACTGTCACTTAAATGAATGCTTGATATTGTCAAATTCCAAACTTATGTCTTATATATATCACACTATATGTTACATAATAGTAGTACGCTCTGTCATGTCAATCATGGCTACTGTAACTCTAGTTGGTAGTCACGGCAACTGCATACGAAAACAATGATTTTTGATTATTGTGCCACTGTGCTGTTTCATAAGGGTGGGAATACCTGCAGTCAGTCGTGACTGAGGAGGTCACTTTGAATGAGTGAGGAAACATTTCTCTCAATATACGTTAAATCCAGAGGAACTGGTTCAGCTTTCTGTGAATTTCTCAAATGACTGCTCATATCCTCAGACTGAGTTTTCTCGGAACTTAATTGTAGATACCATATAAAGCAGTATTCGGTACCTGATCAAGCTGACCCTTTGGCTGACAATCTCTGTAGCGTCAACTGTTGCTGGGACACCCTCCACAAAAGCGATCCCATAGAGCAGAAAGTTATGGAGAAATTTCTTCAGTTCATCATCGCAGCTCATGAAGTTGTCCCAGTTTGCAGATGGTGCTTTAGAATTTGTGTAGATGTCAGAATCCCAAAGGATGCGTGGCTGTATGGCACTATGTCTCCTTCCTTCGTAGCTGTTCTCAGCCAACCAGCTCAGGCTATATTTGGTCACATGACCATCTGGCCCTGGGACCCACAAATGAGACATGGTTAAAAGGAAGCAGAATTAAGTACAAGTGCATTTTTCATTGTAGAAAAAAAAATGGAGGAATTTAAATGTATCTAAAAGGTAAATAGGTGCTTTTGCCAGGCGGTTCCTTGCAGAAGTAAAATATTTTATTGGATTATAAAAGATTCCCTTCAAATGAATCAGGAACAAAGCTTTTGCTATAAGGACTGCTGAACTTTGAGACTTCTAGAGAAACGATAGAATGATACTTTGCAATAATTTACTCTCCACATTATGTGGGTGGACCCAGACTAAGATGGAGTTTGGGGGATTAAGGCCGGATGCCCTTCCTGATCCCCTGTGGTGGGTTTGAATCCACAGCCTCAGGCTTGTCAGTTCCTGAGGCCCACACTCTACCACATCAACTTACAGCTCCTGCTTGGACAGTTTCTCAGAGAGCTTTCCAAAAACATAGCCACAGTTGTCCAAACTGTTCAGACAGGTCATTTGTATTTTCAGCAGCACTTATGTGTGAGAAACTTCTCAAATAATGAACTTAAATAAATCAACACATAAGTCCAGAGTGACCATTATCCTCAGGGTGTCCAGTTACCTACCCATGTGAACACTGAAAAATGTGAAATAATAAGAAAGAGTGTGAAGGCTATACAGTCAAACTGTCATTCTGTTTGTACTTGAATAAAAAAAGCCTGAGTCCAAGTGAATATATGGGGTAGCATAGGTAGGGTAATTTTCTAACAATCGGAAATTGGTGGGTCACTCCTCAGCCCCATCAGAGAGCATGTTGAGAAGTCCTTGAAAGACACCGAAACCCTAACTGCTCTACGAGCACCTTGTTAGGTCTGTGCTCACTACTCTTATACCTTAGAATGGGTTAAAAAGAGAACAAATTCCACTGACCTTGGTCGTGTGGCAATAAAACAATTCAAACTGTGACCGCCCCCAGCCATATAATGCTCTTAAACACAAAACCTTTCAATGCTGCCAACGGTCATAGAGGAAGACAGAATGTAGTTCAAGAAGTTCTATTCTTTGTCATAGTAAATATATGCACCATGACATGTGTTCTCTGCAGCTAACCCATCCTATTGTAGAGGAGCGGTGAGCGGCTGCAGCGCCCAGGGACCAGCACCAGTTTGTTTCCCTATTGCCTTGCTCAGGGGCACAGACCGGATTATTAACCCTAACATGGATGGCTTTATGACGGTGGGGAGAACTACACACTTTGACAGAAGCTCAGCACTTCATAATAATGTAATTATGTTGTGCTGAACGTGAACGTGCTTTACTCTTGAAAACTTGCTCTTGACCAGATAAGAAATGGTGGGAGTCCTGGCCATTCATATGTTAGCTTCCTAAACCAGTCACAACATCAGCCTATGGATTACCATTGGATTTATGCAATCTGTGTCAGTAGTAAAATAAACCAGCGCTCAATCCCATCAGCACCAAAAAACTTAATCTAGTCATCAAAAATGTTTTGGGTAATGCCCTGGTTTCACTACAAAATCTGTGATGTCATGCCAGGACTTTCATTCAGTATTTTAGGAACACTTTAAAGACAATTATGCATGCTCAATAGTCTAGGTAAGGAAATCACATACAAGTTTAAATAGTTCATCTGGAGACAGTGTTTATGGAGTACATCTGTCACCATCCCACAGTGCTGTTATTGCAACTCTTCCTCGAGCCTCTGTGAATAGTAAATATTACCATTGAAACTCCACACAATGGTCAACTTTGATATAAAACCATTGTTGTTTCAGTCATAATGCAACTGTATTGTTTACAAGGGTGGGGATACCTGTAGTCATCTTAGACTGAAGATGTCACCTGTATGTATAACCCTGTATCCAGATGAACTGATTCCCCATTTTTGTGATGTTAAAGAGATGTTGTTCTGAATGTCAGAATCTAGGCACATATTTTAATCTAATTTACACAAATCTAATCCAAAAGAAAGACTGAGGAAACTCATTCTACTGCTTATCCTATTCAGATTGTTTTTATGTCTGACTGCATTGAAATCCATGATGTATGCCTCCAGTAACTACCAGGGAAAGACAGGACAGTCTCAACTAAGAGATGTATATTTTTTTCCTCAAATTATATTAAATCTGTGTTTAGTACCAAAAAGGATAATATTTAAAAGGAGTATCTTTAAATAACTTTCATCCATTAATTTACCATAGCATTAGCTATGTTTTGATTATGTTTATCTTGATATTGGAGAACCAAAGCATTCCTTTTAAGGGATTCTCAGATCAAATGGTCATGATTAGTAGCTGAAATTATGCTTTAAATCTTGTGTAGAGGGAATAGTGGTCTTTTCCCGTTGAAGCACATTTAGGACACAAGCCATGAAACCGCAAATTTAGGTGAGCTTATCAGTTTCCCCATGGTTACAATAGGCTTGACAAAAGACATTACAAAAGGCATTGGTTTTCTGCAGTAGCACATGGATAAATAGCATTGATTTATTATAATCTGTAGACATCAATCAGAGTACCAAACCAAAAGAACATAACTAGGAAAAATGGGATTGATGTGTGTGTGTGTGTGTGTGTGTGGGGTGCACTTTTAAGTTACAATAAAAAAACAAGGAAATGTTTGGGCTTTGTTCAGTACAAGTAGCTTGGGGGACATTTCTACTGTGAATGAAACACATGGTTCTTCAGAATGGTGCAAGGCTCAATGATAAGTACTTCACTTAACTTCCCTGCATAATAAAAGATCTAAAAGGGAAAAGTCCATTCTAACTACTCCTCCCTGACAAGGGTTTAAAGTACGTACATGTCTGGATTATAATGTTCAGTGTATTTATAATCTCAAAACAATGACCTTAGGTGACATGGTGGACCATAGATTAGCACTGTTGCCTCACAGCAAGAAGGTCCTGGTTCAAATCCCGTCCCAGGTCCTTTCTGTGTGGAGTTTGCATGTTCTCCATATGTCTGTGTAGATTTCTTCTGGGTGCTCCGGTCTTCTCCCAAAAGAAGTATTTTAGGTTGGCTCAGAGGTAGAGTGTACGCCTGGGAGTTAGGCGCTGCAGATTCATGTCCCACCGGCAGGGCTCAGTAAATAGGAGGCACTTATTGTCAAGTGTTTTGAATGGTTGCTAGACTAGAAAAGCACCATATGAGAACAAGTCAATTTACTCCCGCCTGTGCTCCTGACCAAAGCAATAGGAAAAAGACCTGGAGTTGGTCCCCAGATACTGCAGCTGCTCAATGTTCAGATACAAAAAGGTCAACTAAACACATCAACTAGGGTGGGCTCTAGAGGCAAGTGTCTATTTCCATTACACAAAAGTCCCTTTGGTCAGTCAGTGTTTTCATATCAAGTTTCACTGATGCTGTAACACCACAAGTTCCCACCTGTGGGAATAATAAAGGAATATCTTGTCTTATCTTAAAGCACTTGATAGTGTATGCCTCACATTTACTGAGCATGGGGGATGAAGGTCAGATCCTCTTTCCTAATGCCCTGGAGATGGATAAAACCCGCAATACCCGACTTGGAGGCCCACCCTCTACTGATGAACTACCATAGCATACAGCTCACCAGAGATGTCCTTCTTTCCCCTTTACTGTTAAAACACTAAAAATTTCCCTTCGCATGACTAATAAAGAAAAATTGTATCTTCTAGTGAATCAGATAGGGTCAGTCCAGATCCACTCATGGGACAGCAACAAAAATCCACCTGAAGTGACCAAAGAATAAACGCCAGTCATCAAGATCCTGTATAAGGCAGCATAGCTCAGAAGATAGAGCGGTCATCTGGCAATTGCAAGATTGCAAGTTCGATCTTCGGTCCTGCACAAAGTATGTTGAGGTGTCCTTGAGCAAGACACTGAACCCCTAACTGCTCCCCGAGGGCAATATGTTGGCAGCTCACTGCTCCGATACAATAGGATGGGTTAAATGCAGATAATTCCAAATTTCCCCTAGTGGGTCTGATAAGGGAATAAAAAAAGAGAGATCTGGATAGAATGGGGCTGTATTGAATATCATAGTTCCTGGCTACTCATTAGTTAGGTTTTCCTCCTCAGCATGGTGAACACGGTTGTTTTGTCACGTGGGCTCTCCCCCACCAGACATCCCATATCTACAAATAAATAAATAAATACAGATGACTGACTTACATGTGAGGAACAAATGGCCATCGTCCACCCTTGAGTTGGCTGGGCGGATGTCAAGCTCTACGCTCGCAGTGTCCAAACTCCTCTGGCTGGTTTTGCTGTTGTAGCAAGAGGGGGAACGGCAGTGGTCTCGAAGCCAGACGTAAAGAAACTGCATCGACTTGCCTCCGTAGTTGAGCTCTGTGAATTAAAATGTGACGGTTTGAGCAGCTGAAGAAAACGATATCGTGCTTTTCAACAACAAAATGATCCAAGTCGTCAATGGGAGGGAGGGAAAACGCACCGAGACAATCCTCATGTAACTTCCAGTGACATGTTGACTCAGTAGCAGTGTGATGCCTCCTCTGTAGCCCCTTGTGTTGTCCGAGCCCGCATAGTAATTCAGGACGTTTTAATACAGGTCTTAAACTTCCAACTACACACTTTAACATGCCAGCCATGAGGATACTCCGTTATAAAGAAGTCTCCAACTGAATGTCGGGACGCCGGCACAACTGCAGTCGCGTCGGGAGCTCAAATATGATACCCCAGATTAGCCTCTCGATATAACGCGTAAAACGTATCGCCAGTGAATTTCAATTATGCTTATCTTGTATCTCCTGCAGAATCATCTCCCTGAGTGGGGACGTCGGAGCAGTTAATGTTTGAAGGACTTCGACGACGAAGCGCCTCGGAGGAAATCTGTTCAAGTTTCGACTCGAGTGGAGGGACTGTGAAGATCCCTCTACTCTCCCAGTGACGTATCTCCCTCTCACGGCATCAATTGGTTCTGCGTCGCGCTAAACTACATGTGGATAACGTGCGCCTCCAAAAACAGGCTATTGGCGTTTAATCGACACAGGAGCAGTGGCATGTGTTGTGGTTTACAGGGCGATTTACGAATGCGAATATACACAACTTCTGCAAAGCAACAGCCACTGATCGACAAAAAAACGACAGGATTGACCATCCCTGTCGTCTAAGTCAAAAGTAGCTGAAGATCGCAAAATCGATCGGTGCCGGGAGCCGTTCGGGGATCAGTGGCTCTGACGCACGCCTCAGTAGTTGATGAGCCAGACGCGGTGGGTTCGAATCCGCCAATGAGGTGTCAGGAACGGCATCCGGCTTTATTAACCACAAACTCCGCGTCCAACCCCACACGTGGGGACTAATCAGGTCAAGTGAAATGGGCTAAATGAAATACAATCAAATTAATGAGCGCCAGCTTGGGATGTCCAAAAGGGGAAATAAACTGTAATCTCACAGAAAGAGGTGAATTGGTTGAACTGGATCAGAAGTTTAAACTTTGATCCCTTTTCCCGGATTATTGAGCATGAATCAATAAACTTAAATCTCTTTGTTACAGTCTTGATGCACACTCATGTTTAAATAAGTTATCTATGTTAAGAGAGAACAACCATCATTGAACAAATGCAAGGCCTAAGAGTGCATCTGTAATAATTTTACATTGATATGATTACAAATATTCCCCAGTCCTCTGAGAATAGTAGCTATTCATTATCACTGAACATGCAATCAATGACAAAACTTGCACTGAAAACCAGCGTTTGGTGTTTAGCATGCAACCGTATTGTTTGTAAGATTGGGGATACTTACAGTCAGCTCAGATTGAAGATGTCACTTGTTTGAGTGATGAAACGTTTCTGCGTAAACTTCTCATCCAGTTGAACAAATTCACCTTTTTGTGACTCCTTGTCACACAAAAAACATTTAGAATAAGAGGAATGAACTTACTTGTTAAATGTAATGCTTTGAGAGAATTTTGTTCATTTTCTCTTCTTATCAATATGATTAGGACATGCACAGCTGGGAAGCATTATCACAGCTTGATATCACACAACTTCTAACAAGGTGGTTTAAACGTATTATCCGCCCAGGGCAGTCCAAGATGGTGCTGATCGATTTTGCGAGCTTCAACTAATTTTGACTGAGACAATAGAGATGTTCGATCCAGTCTTCTTTTTTGTGGGGGGTCTTTTTTCAGCGGTGAAATATTATGTACACGTTTATTTTCTTTTGACCATTATTGATATTTAACCCTGCCTTGATAGGTATTGATTAAACATCCCAATGAAGACATCATTTAAGGAAAAACAACGTTATGATGAAAGTGGTTCAACTGCCGTAACGTGATTAAAACGGTATTAGCATTGCGTTAACAGCTCAGCCAATCAGAACTGTCCCCCAACTTTCTATAAAGATACTCACTTTCTTTCCCCACCCCTTATTGCCAACGCTTCCTGCTGACCTACATTTTCTTCTGGAAATACATAGGAGACTCTCTAGTTGCACATACAATTTACTTTGCTTTGGTCTATGTTTAGAGTAGATTAGATTAAGATAGGCAGATACGAATTAATTTCCTAAGATTCTTTTTTTTAAAGAACATTTATTTTCTAGTACCTTTGCTTGAATGTGAACAGGCATGTCCGTGGAGGCCTTAAACTGTCTCTAAACGGACTGTGTAACTTATCAGGTCATCCGCCCCCAAAATAAAAACAAAATCTTCAAGAACTGATTTTATAGTGTCCCTCACCATTTGTTTAATCTTATAATTTGCATGTGTTTCCCATTACTAGTTGGGCAGATGCCCACAGATGGATGGAAAATGTCAACGTATACTTTTCCACCATGTTATTCTGTTTGCGTGGTGTTTCATTTTTGTTATAGCCTCTCCAAAAATGTAGTCCAACTCTTTCGGTCGTTATGCGGCTCCATTCTGTTAAGGGTGGGGTTACCTGCAGCAAGCTGTCCACACCATACCTATAAACAATCAGTTTAGACAGTAAACTGAGATTGAAGAGGTCACAGGTGATGAAACGTTTCTCTCAATAAACATTGAATGCAAATGAACTGATTAAACGTTCTGTAGTTTATAGGGGTGGGGATACCAGCACTGTTATCCCCTGCCCTATAAAGAGTCCCTTTAGACAGTAGGTTGAGCCTGAGGAAGCCATGAGTGAGGAAGCGTTTCTCTTACTGAACATTGGGTTCAGATGATCTCATCTAGACGGTGATTTTCTGTGATTGACTTTGTCTGACTCATACATGCTTTGCTGGTTTTTGTTTTTACCGCATTGCATCCGACATAATAGTCATTAACCGTAAAGCCCCAGCTCCGAGGAGATGCTCTCTCCAGTACAAAGCATCGTGTAGCCTAGTCTAACGTTACGCCTAATAAATATATTCTGCGTTGTTCGTAATATTTTGCTTCCTCACTCCGTGTAGACGTCCCCCAGCGTCTCGTAGAGCTGCAGTGGGACCGCCCCCTCCAGCACTTCCATGTTTACTTGCTTTGTCAGCTGTGCGTCCGCAGTATGTAGTGTGTGTGTGTGTGGTGCATGTAGTGTAGACTACCCCACAAGCCTTGGACTTTAATCTGGTGAGCGCCAATTTTAACATAACGTCAGGCTTCCTTATCTGTGCTTCTTCTTTTTTCCCGCAGCAATATCATATCTTGACCGGCCTCTATCGGACCTTGATCGGGGGCGCATCGGGTTCACTTGTCGTTGGTGCCAACTAGGAAAGATGACGTTAAAATCCAATAAAAACGAACCCACCGTCACACTCGAGCCGATCGACGGCGTCCGGACGGCCCTCTCCGATCTGTACCTGGAGCAGCTCCTGCAAAACAAACCAAAGTCTGACAAGGTAACGGTGTGGATCACACGATGCCGTTTTATTCTACCCTCTCTCTTCAATGCAGCCATAGCCTTGAAGTCTATTTGCTTCCGGGATCCAGAGTGTAAAATATATATGGCTCGTAGACATAGGACATTAAGCGTCAGTGCTGGTTTGTGTTAATGGTTTATGAAGAGATGGGTGTAGCACTGAGCTATGCCTTCCTCCACATCCTCTCCGCTCGATTTATTCAGTTTTGCGACCACTGCAACAGGCTCAGTCCTGTGTCAACCGTCTATCGGTTGCCTTGAATGGGATTCGGTAGACTTGACTAACTAGCACTATAAACTTCTGCGTGAAAAACGAAATCAAGAAATCAGAAACTCGAAGGGGGGCAGCTCAGACATTCCTGGGTGATTTCTTCAGTTCTACGATCACAGAAAATGGCAGAGCTATCTCAGTATGGGGGTTATTTCTTCTCGCAGAGGAATCAAGGGAATTATGTACATTGTTGGTCGCTATGAGAAATGAGAAAATGTCAAAACACTATAAGCATTGTTAGTGGGCTGTTTCGACATGAATGTCAGTACATGGCTATATCAATCGTAATGCTATATGCTTATCCCCAACTGGATTGTAGCTGCCGGACATTGACATCAAACTGAACACCAACTGCTCCCAGCCAGTTGTCTGTATAATAATTATACTACCATATCAAGTATTGTTGTGTCTGTATGATTTCCTCACTTAGTATGTTGTGAGATGATCTCTTTGATAATATGAATATAACATGAAGCAGTTACTTCTGTGATTTAGATATTTCTCTGGATAATCTTTAGAGATACTAGATGACATACCTAGGGAAGAGTTTTTGTACAACTGCTTTCCTGATTCAGCAATTTACAGTTCAGTGACCTTGTGTTAAGCGTCCTACCAATCCTGTTCCTCTGCTAGATGCTGATGTGAATAATCAGCATTAAGCTCCCTTGGCCATTACTAAATCCCAGCGAATAGTGATTAGGGATTTAAAATTGCTCAGTGTGTGTGTGCGTGCGCGCGCGTACGTACCGACAAGGAACTTTGATAATAACGTTATGCATCGCAGTCTAATGGCTGATCTCTGACATCTTGATTTTTGGCTATGAAGATAAAAAGATAAAGTTAATTTAAAAAAAAACTTGTGTGGTTTCCTCCCCCCTATGAGTTAGATTACACAC
>OMLC01002223.1:0-10973 GCA_900302585.1 Regalecus glesne
ATACACACAGATCCTCTACTACTACTACTACTACTACTACTACTACTACTACTACTACTACTACTACTACTACTACTACTACTACTACTACTACTAGTACTATTAGTACTACTATACTACTACTACTACTACCACTACTACCACTACTACTACTACTACCAATACTACTCTCAGCCTCTCCCACCAGGGGGCACAACAGCAGATCATCATCTCCATCTCTTCCTGTCCTCTACATCTTCCTCTGTCTCACCAGCCACCTGCATGTCCTCCCTCACCACATCATAAACCTCCTCTTTGGTCTTCCTCTTCTCCTCTAGCCTGGCAGCTCCATATTCAGCATCCTTCTCCCAGTATACCAGCATCCTTCTCCCAGTATACCAGCATCTCTCCTCCACACATGTCCAGACCATCTCAGTCTGGTCTCTCTGGCTTTGTCTCCAAACCCTCCAACCTGAGCTGTTCCTCTGATATACTGGCTCCTAATCTGGTCCTTCTTCATCACTTCTAATGTAAATCTCAGCATCTTCAACTCTGTCACCCCCAGCTCCACCTCCTGCTTACCTGTCCAAGTGATCATCTCTAAAAAAAGATATATTGTGCACTATTTTATTTCAGTTAGGTTTCATTAGGAGCTGTAGTCATTCTCTAACACTGCTATGTTTACTTGCAAAGGACTTCTTAAAACAGAGGGAAGAAATTGAAAGCCTGCAAGCCCTTCTCATTCAACACAACATATCGTTTGAGACAAACACACGTGAGTCGACACAGCTGGACTGTTTCCCTCTGCTCATTCATATCAGGTCTCATACAAATATTTTAAAACTCCAACTGGCTACAATATCACCATCTTTCTATGTTACAGGTGAGGTGAAGAGTAGCGTCGCTGTGACGGCTCGGAACAGACATCTGAGAGGAGACACTGGGCTCATTGCAGACCAACAGGGATAACAGACATCCTTATCAAACTAATGATTGTACAGGATTTGGTCAGTGTTCAGTATCGGCACTGCTGACACTGGTTTGGTGGTATGACCGTCAGGACGTTGCTGCAAAACCGAACTTTTCAACAAGCATCTCAAGATGAGTTTGAAGTGATTCATGGACCATTGAACCGACATCTTGTGTTATACTTGATTTTTTTTCCCCCAAATCTAAGATAGATTAAGATCTGAAAATGATCATAATTATGATTATTTGATGAGATAGTTGAGAGAGAGACAGCAAAGGTAGGGGGGAGAGAGAGAGAGGGGATAAAATGCACCAAAAGGCCCGGGGTGGGTTCAAATCTGAGCCACTGCAGTAAAGGCCTCCCCGCCTTACACGGTATGCACTCTGCCAGGAGAGCCACCAGGGTGCCCGATCTGAAAATGATTTATAATTCATTACATGGCTCTTTGGAAAACTGCAAACGACATTTCCCAGCCAGGACTTCCTACAGGAGTACAACAGAAAAGGTGACTGTCAGTACGGCTTTGGGTAATAAATGGTCACTCCGTAAACACATACATGCAGCGTGTGTCTTTGTGTTTGGGCACCACAGACTCCCCCCGTCATGTTTTGCATCTAAACAGCTGGTTGTTCTTGGTGACATAAGCTCGTCTGTGGCCACAGTGTGATCCTACGCCCTGGAAATAACCTGGGCCTGATCGATTTTCATCATCTTTCTCACCCGAAGGTACAAGAAACATGAAGATGTCACCTATTCACTGGAGCAGTCATCAGCTTTTGGTGGCACAATGACGTGCAGGATTAAACAAACTACTTAATGCTTTCAGGGGAATTAGTCAGATGAGGGTAAATACACTGTGGTTTCAAACTATATATTCAGTCTCCTGGGTTACCGAGGAGTCTTCCCCAAAGTCCCTGTTGTTTTTCACCGACCACCACTTGTAAATGCAGCTGATGCTGCAACCATTTCACCCAGACACCATCTTTCTTCACATTCCAATGCTGTCAACCATACTGATCCCAGTTCAGTCTGCTAAACTTCCTTCATAGGGGCAGCATGGCTCAGGAGGTACGACAGTTGTGTAGCGATCAAGAGTGGTCGTTCGATCTCCAGTTCCTTGAGCAAGACACTGGACCCCAAAAGGCTCAAACCCTGTGTTGGAATGTTGACCCGTCCGGGGCTGTTTCCCCACTTTAGTCTAATGAGGGTTGGGATTAGGCTCCAGCTTGACATGAGCCTCTTCTCAGAGCACCAGGATCAACTTGGAAAGTGACCCATCAGCAGAAAGCCGTAAACTTCCAAGAATACTGTAATTCAGATAGAGCTTACCCAGATCTCCGTACTTTAATACAAGAAGCTTTATTAACCTGTCATTATGCTTATATACAATGAAATGTGTCCTCTGCATTTCACCCATCCTATTGTGTGGCAGCAGTGAGCAGCGGGAGGCAGGGCGATTGTCTAATGATCAGAGATTGGTGGTCTGATCCCCGGCTCTCACAGAAAGCGTGTCGAAGAGCAAGACACCAAACCCCATAGCTGCTACCCGAGTGCCGCGCTGCATTTGTGCTCACTGCTGCTACACAATAGGATGGGTTAAATTCAGAGTACAAGTTTCAACGGCCTTGGTTGTGTGGCCATCAAAAACTTTTCACTTCCTCATTTGGTTGGCCATGACTCTGGCTGTGTTCACCTTGTCATAGGTTCCCCAGACCTCGATGTGAAAGTCACCTTTTGGTCCGAATTCTGCACAGTTTGGATCCAGCCACAGTCATCAGCATACAAGCATCATGAGGACACGGCCAGGTCTGAAATGAAGACTGACGCTCTGTGGTCCGACAGGATGTGGCTGCACAGTCATGTGACCTCAAAGTCTGGTGTTGATATGTAAAACTTGTGGTGTTGTGATGCTCTCTGGTTGTTACAGCCGTAGCCTGGGGGCTCACACTGGTGAATGAGCTTCCTATTGGTCACAGGCGACTGCGTATGGGGTTTTACAGGTCAGGAGAGCAGCTGGAGGACCTCTCTGGCTCTTTGCATCCTCTTCTGGGCGTCCTGGTCCTCTGGCCCGACTCCCAGCTCCTTAATGAGGGCTTCTGCCTTCTGGATGGTGGTGTCTCTGGAGCCTCCACACAGGCCCTCCAGGTACAACAGGAGCACAGGGAAGCTGTTGTCAGGAACCTGAGGAGAGAGGAGGAGCCATGGCGTGAAGACCTGCACAGGACGTCTCGTCTCCGCGGAAGATGGAAGAGACCGTATGCAAAACTGTATTGTTCAATACATTTATGAGCTGCAGCTTCTGAGCACACCTATCGTCCATCCATCCGTCATCATTGTAAAAACTGGACCTCTATATTTTTAAAACATATTAAACGTGTCTTTAAACACTACTGCAGACTGTTTAGCTTGCGCGTCCTTCTACCTCTTCCATTACTGTTCTTTAACTTCTGTGTTATATCCGGGTGTCATGGTGATGGAGAGCCGCGAGGAAGAGAGTATTGTAAAAAGAACACAGAGTGGTTCTGGGCTGCCCGGAGGCAGTGTTGGGTCCCCACAGATTAGAGGTGAAGATGGAGGACCTACCTTGTCTGAATCAAACATGTGCTGCAGCAACCATGTCTGCCTGGTCTTCTGAAACTTCCACACCTTCCTGTTCTCTGCCCAGCTAGGATGTAAGCCGAGGGACACTCATGTCGTTAAATCAACTTTGACTTACATGCCATGATTTGTAATTCAGAGTGCAAAGCACAATATATGGTTTCCATACTAAATGCTAACATTGACGCTAAATGCTAAAAGACATCAAGATCCTTTGCTCATAAATATGAATTCAGCAGACAACGGTGCACATGGCCCATGTCAGACTACAGTCAGTCTTACCAGGTCAGGTAATCCAAGGCCTGTTGTGGTGCGATGGGTTTGGATTCCTGGACTGTATCCTTCGCTTTCACCTCCTCCTCTTGGAGTCTCTTCTTCTCCTCTTTCTTACGGATCTTCTTCAGCTTTCTCTCCAGGACCCTTCGCTCCTCTGGACTCAAGTCCTCCTCTCCTTCCATCACCTCCTCCTCTTTCTTGGGGTCTGCAGCTGGCTCAGCCACCTACCAACAGAACCAAAATGTCAGCGGAGTCACCTTTCCTAGTCTGGGTGTGGTTAATCTGCAGTGACGGGCCATGAAACTGAGCTTTCCACTGAGAGAGGTCGGTCCTGGTCCTGAAGGGCTCATACCCAAGACCACCTGTCACCCATGGTGACTAGAGGAGGCTGCTGGAGACTCCGGGCTATGGAAGACCCTCCTAACGTGTGCCACCAGCACACGAGGCGGTTCACCGGCCACCTGTGTCACAACAGACTTCCCACAATGCAGTGGGGCGACGGTTGGCCATGAACAGCCTCTGGGGACCCCCTACCAAGTTCGCCTGAGGCCACGGGGTCTCTAGTCACCGTGTGTGTGGCCACCAGAGGGCCGGCCACAGGTCTTGGTGAAGGACAGGCTGTGTACTGGTGGGGGATGACTTCCATACTGGGTAGCTTACTGGTTCACCACATGGACTAGTAGCCAGCAGCAGGAAGAGGTTAGAAACTGGGTGAGCAGGATCGTCCCTCTGACTACTGCCCTAGATCCACTCCATCACCCTGTGTGTCGGACCCTTGCCACCATCCCGTATGCTGTTCACTATCACACATGGTTGCTTACCAAACAACCATTACAAATATAGATAAGGCCCCTCCTCATCCGAAGACACAGCCCTCCCTGTACACCTTGCCCTGCTCCTATGAGGGTACCTCAGCCCCAGTGAAGCCCACCCCCAGCTTCCCATCAACAGCAGGTCCAACAACGCCGTCACACAATCACACTCAGCACGAACATGAAAATCCCATTCCGGGTGTTTTGCGGAGGATAACCCCCCCGGTGTCAGAGAGGCCTCCCCTCACGAGGGTCTCACCCAGTCGAGATGAGAACCAGAGCCAACCAGACCAGACCAGAGCAAGACGACGCCGCCATCTGAGCTCGGATGCACCTGCCCAGCCTGCATTCATCTTGCTTTGTGTAAACAAGATGTGGTTGTTCCACGGTTGCCATGGCGCCTCCCCCGCTCCCATATTTACATATTTTAACATTCGACATTACAGTCACATCTCACGCTTCGCTGAGACCATGTTGAGAAGCTGTCCCCGGTTCCCCGGAAGAGTCCAGCGGAGGATTAATCCCACAGGGAGACGGACGAGGCGAGCAGAGGGCCTAACCGCTCAGCGATGATGCATCCGCATCTACCAATTTAGCAGACATTAGCTGGCCAGGTCCTGAAGACACAAGAGGTGAGGGGTGCAAAACCTAGCAGGAAACAAAGCGCACCTTTTTATGCTCGGCCATGTCACTCTGAGGACGCCGGTGTAAAGTCTGACAAGTAGCCTAGTGACCAAGTTACGACCGGCCTCATTAGCTGGGCTGGTGTGCGTGAGGTCATGTGTGTGTGTGTGTGTGTGCGCGTTTCTCCTCTCACCCCGAGGGGTGGGTGGCACCAAACTACCCCAGAGAGGACATGCGGGGCCTGCATTCGCTCCGCCTCCCGCGTCCTCAGGAGATTCGCGGCGTCGAGCGTTTCCACCGGCACAGAAAGGACTGAACAGGAGCAGAAGCAGAGCAAGGAGACTCAGTAAGTTCTTAGGCCGTTTGCAGCTCCCGCTAATGTGTTGTGCAACTTAAGCTAGCGCTTGACTAGAGGATCCCAGTTTGCATCGAGCGTGCGAGGTACGACAGCCGCTGCATCCGTCTCCACAGTCATTTTGTGCAACTGCTAGTTTCACTTCAGGTGGAAGGAAACGGTCCTGCGGCAGGACCAGAGGGACCACCTTAAAACTGCTTTTCTAACTTAGCTATGGGTCATCTTTAGAATGAGAGGTAGGTTGTAGATTTCGGCCCTTAAGGCTTGAAAGACAAGCGGCACAGTTTGCTGCAGGTAGGGGCGACATTGCTCAGGTGGGGCAGTAGCCTGGAAATCAGAAGATCGGGTTGGATTCTCCAGCCCCTGCACAAATCATCGAACTGTCCTCGTCCTAACTGTTCAAGTCTGGGGAGGGAACGGTGACCGGATGTGCTTCCCCGCCTTTCGCCCAATGAGCACTGGGATTGGCTGCAGCATGACCCCTCGGACTTCACTACAGATAAGCGGTTGACTGGATGGATGCAGTTATGCAATAATTTCTGATAGTAAAGTAAGGCTGCACAGATGGATAAAACCTGACTTTTTAATTGCACCACCTTGTTTCTGTGCGAATAAAAGATCAGCTTTAAAATCCTTCCTGCTCTATACGATCACTCCAGCTGACTCACTGACTTTACATGCACAGGTCTCCTGGGTGACTGGATCTGAGAAGGAATAAACGGAGACGGACTTGCTGCTGTCCTCCTCACCCTGTCCGGAGCCTCGAGGGGGACATCGAAGAGTCCGTCCGACCGGGACGGCTGCTCGAAGTGGAAACATCTATGACGCAAGACACACGACGGTGGCCAGAAACACGAAAATCAGCCATGGTGCCTTAGGCCATCTGAGCCGTGGCACAGAATCCATGGAACGGGGTCGACATGAACCTCAGAATGTATGCAGAGCCTTCGCAGGCTGCAGGGAGGAACTTCACGATGCAGCCCACTGGATCCTCAGCGCAGGTCTCGCGTCTCCAACAGGAGACTTGGGAGTGTCACGAGCACTATGCCTTCAGCCTGTTCTTCTCCTCCGTCTACACCATATTCCTGTTTCCCATCGGATTTATTGGCAACATCCTGATCCCCCTGGTCAACCTGGACCGCCGGGGTCAACTGACCGCCCCCGACCTGTACTTTGTCAACCTGGCAGTCGCCGACCTCATCTTGGTGGCCGACTCCCTGATTGAGGTGTTCAACCTGAGAGCAGGGTACTACGATGTGGCCACGCTCTGCACTTTCATGGCCCTCCTCCAGCAGGTCAACATGTACAGCAGCGTGTTTTTCCTCACCTGGATGAGCTTCGACCGCTACAAGGCGCTGACGGGCATCGTGGGCCGTGGCGTGCCACATGCTCGCCTCAGCTGCTGCCTGATCTGGGTGTCTTCATCTCTGCTCGCCGTGCTGCCCTTCACTGTGGAGCAGGCTCGCCACGCCGGCGACCAGCAGTTCTGCTACGCCAACGTGTCCCAGGTCCAGTGGCTGGAAGTGATGCTGGGCTTTCTGGTGCCGTTCTTGGTCCTGGGTGTGTGCTACTGGAGGATCGGGCACGCACTGATCCGCGGACAACGGGAGCAGTTTGAGCTGCAACGGCGCCCCCGCAGGCAAAAGGCCCTGCGGATGATCTCGGCGGCCGTCCTCGTCTTCTTCATCTGCTGGCTACCAAAGAACGTGTTTGTCAGTGTTCACCTCCTGAGGGGGGATGTGGGGGGGAGCAGCCTGTGGCACGAGTACCCCCTGACGGCGCACATGGTCAGCCTGGCGGCCTTCTCTAACAGCTGCTTGAACCCGCTCATCTACAGCTTCCTCGGAGAGACGTTCCAGAACAAGCTGCGACTCTTCCTCGGGCAGAAGGCCAGCTGGGTCAAACTGTACTGCTCCACCTCAGGGAAATCCAGCAGCTCGCTCACCAAAGAGACACCCGGTCACACCGTACGCAAAGGAAGGCACGGACACGCTGCATTTGGTCAGAGCTCCACCTGGCTCCCACACGCCAGCACCGTGCCCTTGAATCAAAACCCATCAGAAGTGTTGCATCACACACTCTCGATGGACATCTAGGTGTGGCGGCCATTGATGCTATTGACTTTAGCTTCATTAGAAGGGAAACACACCAACAAACGTAGGCATTGCTCATCGATCAAAAGGTGAATCAGTTCATGTGGACACAATGTACTGGTGACAGAAACGTGTCATTGTTCATGCAGGTGACTCCTCCAGTCTGAGCTGACTGCAGGCGTCCCCGCCCTTATAAACAAGGCAGTTACATAATGATGCAGCTGTATTTATGTACACCTACTGCTCTTTCCCTGTCAGCTGTTTTATAGGTCAGCTGTCCTGCCCCAAGTCATTTTGAGGAGGTGACTTAAGAGTCGATGCTCAGTGTACAGATCAGGCTTTAAGGAGACCTGACTTACCTCCTCCTCTTTCTGCTTTTTCCTCTTCTTTTTCTGTTCTGTGTTTTCTTTATCTTTGTGGCTCTTTTTCTGTTTCTTGCACTCTGGTTCTGAAATTGTCATCAGATGATCCTGCATGAAATCAAAAGAGAAATAAACAAGAGTTATATTGACGGATGATTTCAATCGGTGTCACCACCACAGCTACACGATCAACGTTACTTTCCACTCACCTCCACTACAGGGGTTCTATTCTTCTTCTTCTTGGGTTTTCTCTCCACTTCCTCCTCCACATGCACCTCAGGCTCATCCAAGCGGACTTTCTTCCGTTTGGAGCCACTCCCTTTGGGCACTGACTCCACAGACTTGCTCTTTGCCATGAGAGAGATTCCTCCTGCAAACAGGAACAAATGCATGGTTAACCGAGACAAATAGACAAACGTTTGTACTAAAACCAGACAAACTGTCAACCCCAGGATCTTAGAAATGGGATTCAATGAAGTATTGTATTCTGTAGAGGGGAACTGCTTTTGTCTTTACTGAGGCCAGGGCTCAGGGTTTGGTAGAGAACTGTTTCCACAAAGGTCATAATGGACAGATTCTGTGACTTCAGTAGGGAGGGTTCTTACCTTCAGCTGAAGACCAGTCTCTTGAAACTAAATTCTAAACTTTAGAGAGTGACTTTTGGGGGGCGTGAAAGCTCAGTGGACGAGCTGGATGCTGCAGGTTCAAATCTACTGCAAGGCATTAGGATAGGGATCCGGCCTTAATCCTCCAAACTCATTCTAAGTCCATGTCCACCCACACGACATATTTCATACCTGTATAGGAAGATTTCTCTCTCCCTACCATCAAGTGTCAGTCAATTTAAAGTTGAAGACTGGGGAACTGCGGCGAGTCGGATTATCTAAACGGAATTTAAACTGAATACATTCACATCCCTGTGAAAAGACTGGTGAGCTCTACAGTCACATTATCTGTAATATTTTTAAACGGTAAATTACCAAGTTACTTACTAAAGATTACGTCGAAACTGAAGAGACGTGATACCGTGGAACACCAACAAGCATGGGAATTCAAATCAGGAAGTGCTGTGGCTGTGCAGTGAAACGTGATTGGTCTTATCCCTGTCCTATCATGATACGGCAAAGTCGCGTTGTGATTGGGTAAAATGTGCGCAACTAGAAAATGGTTCCTGAATCCATCAAATGGTTATAATAATCCCGTCTCTACGTCTAAATCCATTACTTCAAGTCTATCTTTTCTCCAACATTTATTATAGGGGAGTTGAGATTTAATTCTGAGGAAAACATTTGTCTATGGTTTGGAAATTATTTTACGGAAATCCCAGTTATATCCGGAAGATATATGGTGTTGCACTGCGAGGAGTTACATGACCTCGCATTGAGGAGCGTTTCATCGTTATCTGTCTTGAGCGTTGCTCAAGGATGTCGGCAAAAAGACGTTTTTTGTCTCATTTGACGAGGTTTTCTTTAAATCGAGGATTATTCTCTCATGGCACCGAGAAGAACTTGAGGTATGTACATAAAGCAACTTTCTCTGTTTTCTCCTGGCTTCGGCTGTCTCCGTGGAAGGTTCAATGACAATCACGATAAAAGCACAAACCTGTCAGCTCTAATGTTTAATATTGAAAATAGTTGAATCGGTGGTTGGCCACGTTACTCCGGCCAGTATTAAGCATCAAGGACGTATTGTGTCAACCAGCTTCATAAAAGAGGGGTACACCAACTCAAACATGGGCCCATGTGATGATTGATGTATAGTGACCGTATGTGAATGTATATTATGTCTATCCAACCATACTCATTTTTAATTCACTCTCCTCATCATCAGAGGAGTGTACGATGTGAGACTTCTCACCCTGACCCCTTCGAGGAGGACCAGTTCCAGCAAACAGGAGGATAGAGAGACCAATGAGCCCATCAAGTTCTCCACTAGTCAGGCCAGTCATCGTACCTGGAGCGTTGATCGCACAATGGGGAGCCAGTACCAGCGACCCATGTGGAAAGTTCTCCCCATCAGTTTGTTTTGTGTTGGCTTCTTGCTGTGGTGTGCACTGCGGGAAGAGACGGACATTGACAAAGAGCTGGAGAAAGAGTTTTATGAACAGTTCCCAGGCTTGCTCTCAGATGAAGAGATGCCCGAGAATGATCAAGACAAGACTCCTGGGACTTAAATGACGTGGTTGTTTCATGTTATTTATATTTTTGCTGAATGTTAATTCTTGTCTTCAGATGTATGCTTGACATAGCCGTATATGGTTTGGCCACCGTTGCATAAGACAATGCATAAGCAATGCTGACACCGTCCAGTGAGCACCGCATTAAGTCCATCCAAGGCGTTTTTCCGCCACCTGGGGAGGACTTGTGTCAGCAACAGATTCTACCTTTTAGATTTTTCAAGTCTTTTCAAAAACAACTGATCAGTTTTCTAAATCGAGCAGACTAGCTTCCATGTCGATTGAACCAATGCCTTGTAGCTACATAAAGTGTACCGGTATCACTTCAGTTTAAGTGTGATTTCTTTGCACAAATCTCGATTTGGAGGACGCCTAGTACGCCGAGAATAGATTGATATAGTCCATGACCGTGTTTTCAGGCCTTAATTCAGTTTCTGTTATAATCACCAAAGCTACAGAAATAAACAGACAAGAGTCTGGATTGAGGTAGTGAAGAGTTTATTTACAACAATGAAACATGAACATCCCAAAAAAATGGAAATGGAAACAGACTAACAAACATCTGTTCAAAACCTGAGAACGCTAAAGGAATGTCGCGAACAGGTTCCCTGCAAACCAACTCGTAATAAAATTACAAACCACTCAGAGGGGAGAAGGACAATAAAAAAGATTGGTCAAAATCCCTGAACCTACTAATGAAAAGCTCTACATAAAAAAAGGTTTATAAA
>OMLC01002223.1:10993-50994 GCA_900302585.1 Regalecus glesne
TGACCCCCGGCCAACCCCACCCACCCGGATTCCCTCTAAAGAAACACAAGTTCATAACATATCGAGTGTTTGGTTTATGCGCGTTCTCCTCTGATTCTCCGGGCGAGCTGGATGTCCTTAGGCATAATGGTCACCCTCTTGGCATGAATGGCACACAGGTTGGTGTCTTCAAACAGGCCAACCAAATAAGCCTCACTGGCCTCCTGTACAACAAGAATTCAGAAAACGTCAGATCCAAATTTCTTAAGTTGACCGGTCGCTCAGCGCATCAGTCAGGCATTGTCAGTTGATATCACGCTGGATAGCTTGGTTGATATGGGGCATTCATTGTAAAGCACTTTGAGTGGCCGCTAGACTAGAAAATCGCTATATAAGAACAAGTCCATTTACTCTTTACCGAATCAAAGCATCTTAATTTTAAATTGTCTTTAAGCAACTGTGCTTGACTAAAATGCATTCAGGAGCCCTTTTAGTTTGTAATTGTAAAAACATAATGACATAATGACATAAAGCATTTGTTCTCTGCATCAAAACCATCCTACTGTATAGGAGCAGTGAGAAGCTCTAGTGCTCAGTTAACCAACTGCAGTTCTTTTCCCGGTGCCTTGCTCAGGGCAACAGCAGGAGTATTAACCCTAATTTGCTTTTCGATTTGTTGGTGGGAGAAAACGGGGAACCCGAATGCAGTTGGCACCTTCGGGCATGGTGCCACTGAAATACATATCCACATTTCCATAGTTTTGCAGTTAAGAACACATTACTGAAAAGGGAAAATATTCAATGACCTGCAGAGCACCGATGGCAGCACTCTGGAATCGGAGATCTGTCTTAAAGTCCTGGGCGATCTCCCTGACAAGACGCTGGAAAGGCAGCTTCCTGATCAGCAGTTCGGTGGACTTCTGGTACCGACGAATCTCTCTCAAAGCCACGGTACCTGGTCTAGAAGTGATAAACTCTTATCAGTGATGCATTCAACCTTTGAACAACACAGTTAAAGATAATCCAGGAGAATAACATTTGTTATAAACGATTATCTATTTGAGCAACGGTCGCCTTGAGCCTGTATGTGAATACTCTGATTTAATTTATCGTTTGTCAGGAGGTTGGGAAACCAAAAGCAAGACACTGAACCTCTAATGGCTCCCTGAGTGCCGCTCGGGGAGCCATTAAGGGAGATGTTCACATGCCTTTTTTTTTGCAGGTCCAAGTCAAGTTTCAAGTGTTTGATGGGTGAGACTTCTTCAAGTCTCACCTTTTGGTCAATAGTCCAAGTCAAGTCAAAAAACGTTGAGTTCAGGAGTTCCTCAAAGGGTTCCTTCCATCGTACCATTATCCCCTCAGTTGAGCTCAGCAGCGTCCCATCCTTACTATCAACAGCTTGGACAGTTCCCCGTTTTCCACTCCTGAGGTGATACGGTTTTCCAGAAGCTCTTTGGTGCTGACCTAAAGTCCTTCCCCGAACTCCTCCCGCACTCGCTGTTTTACCTCTTTCACTTCGTCCGTAGCTTGATACTGGCCCTTTACAATTACAAGATCTATCAATTTTTCTATCTATCAATCTTTTCTAGTTTGGATTTGACCTTGGACTCTTTGTCTGCTGCTAGGTCACTCAGACGCCTGATTAAGGTGCCTTGACTTACCTGACAGTATCTCTCCTCTACCACTGACATGAAATTCTAGAAGCTAGGCTTGTCAACCAAAGACGGAGCCAGACTGCATGAAATGATAAGATCCCGTCTTATTGGTTTAAATAATGGCATCCGGTCTGGGATGACCCTGGCCGTATATCTGCACACTTTTTGCCCGGGTCAATAACAATTAAGGCTGCTCTATTCCTCTCCATTGGCCAGTTTTTTTGCTTTGTTGAACTCAGAAAACCTATAGATGAACAACATGGAACATGAGTAAGGCTGTTATTTGTAGTAATAACATCTGGATGTTGTTGCTAACATTTCTGTCTAGCCATGTGGAACCACACGTTCCCGGGAGAAGAACTGGTTCTAAGCTGATTTTACAGCCTATATATCACTCATTTATTTCTGAATATAGAGAGGGTTGCTAAAAAAGACAGACTAACTCAGGGTAACAGGAAAATATTTCTAACATTATTAGTTATGCAATAATAACTAATCATGTTTCAAATCACAGATAGGCTACAGCAGGCTATATCTGCTGGACACAAAATTAACATTGCATGTGGCTGTTACTGCACTTAACAACCTAAATAACAATGGTAATCTATTGAGTGGCTGGTAAAATTTCAACATTCAGTAGGACATTTGGCCAGTGGAGTGCGTGTGGCGCGCACCCGCCGCATCATACTGCTATTACCATGACAAAAAGGAGGAGTTGACATTAAGCTCATCAGAAGTTTCAAGGTTTCCTCAATTAATACGCTAAAACAACAATGATTGTTCAGGAGTCCGAAACCACTAGTCCGAGTCGGTCTGAAGTCTTTTCAGCACGAGTTCGAGTCAAGTCCCAAGTCTCCTGTGTGTGCGACTTAAGTCGGACTCTAGTCCGAGTTGCAAACTCGAGTCCCCATCTCTTCCGAGCATTATATGGTGGCAGTTCACTGCTCCTATAAAATAGCATTGGTCAAATGTAGAAAATTCCAAATTTCCCCTTGTCGGACTGATAATGGAATTAAAAAACAAAACAGTTTGTGATCCTCTAGACAATCGAATTTTTATGTTCTCATCACTCAAATAAATATCTAATCACTGTCACAAGTGACTCGTTCAAGCTAAGCTTCAGTTTAGTCTTCATGGATGCTTACATGATAATACGTACATACGTTAATGTTTTTATACTTTTCCATTCTACTCTCCCCCTCAACACCTGAATTCTAAGTTGCCTATGGCTGGATGTGTCTCTGATACTCCTTCAAGAACGTCGACAGGAAGGAGGAAGCCGAATCATGTGTCTCTCCCAAGTCAGCCCTCGCTATTCCACACATCACGGTCTTGCCGGAATAGGACAGTGCTTGCCAATTGGAGGAGAATGAGCCAGAGTCCCTTCACTTAACCATAAGGGCTGGAACACCCAGAGGGGGGCACTGGTGAACCCAGAATACTTTATCAAAACTAACCCTTATACACAATCAAGGCTTTGCCAATTATGACCCACTAACCAAGAACCTCCGTGCATAGTTGGAAACGGCGTTGCCTGGCTTCGATCGTCCAGCTACGTTGCGCAGTGATGCGCTGAACTGCGCCTTAACGCCCTTATCTCGTTCCTTTATCTTATGAGCCATCGAAGTCGAACTAAAGGCCAACAGTCATCACTTTAAACCTTCATGGATTTCCACTAAATCAGATGACAAACAGAAAAAGGGGGTTAGCTACCTGTATCTGTGAGGCTTCTTCACTCCGCCAGTAGAAGGAGCGCTTTTCCTGGCAGCCTTGGTGGCGAGCTGCTTCCTGGGCGCCTTGCCTCCGGTGGATTTACGAGCGGTCTGCTTGGTACGAGCCATTATTCCCCCTGAGGATGGAAAACATGATCAACATAAACACCACGAAGAGAAGCATGGAGACGATGTTATCTTAATAAAAGCATAACATGTGTTCATACAGCCTCGAGATTTAAACCACGGTCCTGACACAAAAAGCCCAGAGTTGTTCAAAACCGAGTCGGCCTGATCCGTAGCAGAAAACCCGCCAGCTTGCTTTGCGTAAGAGCCAAACAGAGCTAGAGCTTTATGGCAAGACGAACATGGCGCCTAGCAGTTCTGATCACTAGCTTGCTTTGAAGAGACAAGAGCACGATTCGTTCAAATTCGAGTAACAGTAACATAAAAATGTGATTTTATACTTCAGTTTATCATGAAGCGGACTCTGCAAGAAATAATTATTCGATATTAAGATGTCCCAAAGACCTCGATGTTGGCTAAAAAGCAGCTGGGTTAAAGCTAATGCTGAATACGCGCGTCATTTTCGGTAACTTTGCCGAACAAATCGAAACGTTGAAACCACTATTTTTTTTAAAACACAGAAATAAACGCGCTATAGCTATGTCGCCTATAAGATGTACAAAAAATATTTACAAGTAAAGTAAAGACGAGGTACCTTGTTATGTCTCTATCTGTTGCTTCGTATATACCAGTTACGGTGAGCGCCTGTGACGATATGAAACTGTGCAGACGCGTCCAAAATATTTATAGACTTCTACGCTGTCCAAAAGATGAGACCCGCCCACGAAGCACTGTGATGGGTTAATGTTAGCCCCGCCCTAAGCAGGATTGGTTAATTCAAAAAAACCATAAAAGTAAAATCAAAAACATCAAAAGTAGCTTTATTAGCAGTGACCTGGTCTACATTCGTGCCTCCCTCGCTCTTTTAAATAAAAGATGGTTGAAATTCTTTGAGTTTTTACAAAAGGTTTTGTTTTCTAGATGTGAGGGGCAAGTTTTACACCACATCAGTGCATTCCGTAGGTTCAAGCCACTGCACATCTTTGAGCCAATAAAAAAACTAATTTTCTTTGCCTCTGGCTCGAGTTGACGTTTCTTTGTAGGTGGTGAAACGCCAAAGAAGCTGCTGGATGTCTGTTGCTTTGTGGACATCTCCGACTGGTGCAGGCGTACCTGCGTACCAGTTATGTGCACCCCTGATTATAATCACATTTCTAATCAATTACTACTACTAATAATGATAATAATAATTTTGACTGCTCCCATCAGGGGTCATCACAGCAGATCATCATCTCCATCTCTTCCTGTCCTCTACATCTTCCTCTGTCTCACCAGCCTCCTGCATGTCCTCCCTCACCACATCATAAACCTCCTCTTTAGTCTTCCTCTTCTCCTCTTGCCTGGCAGCTCCATATTCAGCATCCTTCTCCCAGTATACCAGTATCTCTCCTCCACACAGGTCCAGACCATCTCAGTCTGGCCTCTCTGGCTTTGTCTCCAAACTTTCCAACTTGAGCTGTTCCTCAAATATAAATGTTCCCAATCTTGTCCTTCATCACTCCCAATATAAAACTTAGCATCTTCAACTCTGCCACCTCCAGCTCCACCTCTGAATAAGGCATTAAATGTCAATTCCATGCCTTACATGGCTGGTCTCATGAATAACAGTACTGTCGATATTGAGCAACTACACCACATAATTAGAAACTATTTATTTAATTTTAACGGGGGTAATTTATCAATATCTACTCTGCACTTTTGGGTTGTTTACATGAAGATGATCTTTAGAACAAAAGCCAACTTTTGGACTTTTTTTTCCCAACCAGCTTGTTAGAATAACCAGAAGACATATTACCACAAGCACATAATACAGTAAATCTGAAACAAGAACTGGTGTGCTCTGTAGGGTTTATTGTAATTATCTAAAAATAAAAAAGAACATTATGGGAAGAATTCAATGGATGCTGTAATTTCATGCAAGTACATACTCAAAAGTTCCAAGAGTGTATTTCTCCATTCTTTAGTATTAGATCTGGTTGGAGGTCTTGGGGATTATGGTCCCCAGTGTGGTTCTTTGACTGCAACATTCTTGATTCACTTGCTCCTTTTCTGTTTTTACGTGGCGAGGTCAACTCAACTGTAATCTTACACAAACCAGTCTCAAGGTGCCGCTGAACCCAGTGAGCCTGGCTAGTAAGAACAGACTTGGCTCAGGACCAAGGATCAGATTAGAGGAAGTTGAAGCAGAACTGCTCCATTGAAGGAGTAAAGACAAAATGGGGTGCCTCCTCCTGCTTCTCTGTACTCGAGTTTGAAGATGAGGCTTGAGTTTGCAAAGTCTCTGTCTTGCACTTGTCATCAGGGTCAGCAGCCTGAGTCTGTGTCCCAGCTCTCCGGTGGAAAACTGCTTTCTTGGAGTCTGGAACAATTTTGATCTGAGTGGAAGTCATTGCTGGAAGACAGAGGACAGTATGTACCAGTTAGAATGAGATGTAAGAGCAGTTGTACAGGTGATATGTGAAAATGTACAACTCATCAGAATAACATTCTCAGGTCAGGATCACTGAAGTGGTTTCAAATGCTACCCTAGCAATCCCTGCTGTAACTCACTTGTCATTATGCTGCAGGAAAACAGGAAAATCACATATTGGACCTTTCTTTCATATATATTCACTGTTCTCTCCTGTTGAGTCCTGTAGTGGCTCTGCTCACACCACTCACCAGTCTGAATAAGTTTCAACTGCTTCTCTTTCTCCTCCTCCATTTTCTTCCGGTAGTCTCCAGTCATAGCTCTCATCACCTGCCTCTTCTTGGCCAAAGGGGCTTTGGAGCTACGCAGAGTCTTAAGTGCACGAGATGCTTCATCCTCTGTGGATTAGATTAAGTTTGTCATGTCGGATGTCAGGCAAGGAGATGCACTTGTAATGGTGAAAAATGAGAACCCTCATTTTACCTTTTGAGGACCAGTTATGCATTTTAATCAGACAAATGGAGGATATGAAGATGGCTGAAGTAGAGAAGTTGGAGGAAAGGGTCTGTTCTCTGGGCACAATGAGAGAGGTCCATTTTCATGAGAGGTCCATTAGTCCCCATGTTGCGGGGGTGTACACGGACTTAGATAAAGATTGGGAGGATTAAGGCCGGATGACCTTCTTGATACCCAACGTTTGGCTCATCAGTTCCTGAAGTGCGCACTCTATCACTGAGCTACCATGGCCCCCTCAATAACCATCTCAATAGCATATTCAGCTGTAACACAAATGTCCTCCTGTAAGTTAACCTTCTAGTTATTAGCTAGCTGTTCATACTTGCTCACTGTGGGGAATTCATCACTATTCATACTCACTCTGTTTTGGTGTCCCCTTTTGGGTCCTCATTCCCAGTTCCAGCTGCTCCATGCACCAGTCCAGCTCTCGTTCCAGCTGCTGTTCAGCAGTCTGTTAGAAAGCAGGACTTAGTATAATATCACCGCACTTCAAACTCACAATAACCGTGATCACACTCGGAAGAATGGTTGTGGCACTCACCAGCATCGTGCCTTCATCTCCCTGACTCCCATCGGCTGAACTTGGCTTCTGCTGTATCCCAGCACTGTCTGGAGCTTTCTTCTTTCCAGATTTCTTCTTCTTCTTGGCTTTGGATGATGCCACTGACTCTGATGGTGGGCTAACAATCCCCGTGTCAGAGGGCTTTTGTTTTTTGGCATCACCTTGGCAGTCTGGAGGAGAGACTGTTTGGATGGTTGTTGTCTCTGAGTTCATGTCTTCTGGCAGGACAGGAGGGATCTGGAAATTGAAGGCAAAGTCAGAGCTCTGCCCTGTGAAGGCCGTCAGTCCTGTGGCTTTAGCAGGAGAAGAGTTCCCTTCCGAAGCAGCAGTCTCCTGCTGCTGAACTGGAGAGTCCCCTGGGAAGAAGCTGAACTTGAAGGAGTTGTCACTGGATGTCCAGAGTCGTTTCTCTGCTCTCGCTGGGTTCTTCTGAGTGCTTTGAGCAGCGGCCAGCTGACTTGATTTGGGTTCGATATCTATTGTGAGATAGACACATGCATGGAAGACATCCCGACACAGAGATGGTGTATATGTGTGTGTCTGCGAAAGGGAGAGTACATGAGAGTGTGTAAGACCAATGTGAGAGAAAGCTTGTATGAGACGTGTATTCCATCTAGCATAATGTAACGTAAGAGGTGGATTGCATGAGTATATAGAGATAGCTGTGGGATCTGTGTGTGTGTGTGTGAGAGAGGCTCTTCAGCATGACCTCCACCCTCATGCAGTGTTCAAATTGTTAGATAGTTTAAGTTACTGTTTACCTATAAACAGCAGCTTTGGCTCGGTCATAACGAACTTCGAACAGTTCTGACGACTTCCAGCTGACAAGCTTAAGACACTAGACGATCATTTCAAGAGGTCCGAGACGAAACATTGACACACCGCGAACGGGGATGTAGTCTTTTCTTACTACATGACTTTCTTGCCTTACCAATTAGAAATGAGTCGACTTCATGAGGATCATCCACGGCGTACAAGAAGTGCGACGCCGAAATAATTCCGATGGAGGAAAAATTCCTCATACTCCTGGTTCCTCTTGCAGCCTTCACAGTTGAATTGACCTAACCTAAGCATCGACATTCACAAAGATAACTGATGAAGTGAACACAAATATTGTCTAAGTTTTTCCAAGTGGCTAAATTTTTACATGTTGGATCGTAACACTTAAGCTTAAAAATTGGTGTTATTTTGGTATTTGTTTAACCTTATGCAAAAGAAAATTCATCCAACATATTTCGTGGTCGAGTTCAAGACATCCATGCTGGAGCTGAGGCTTTTGGTCAGTTTCGACTAAGGTGCAGCAACAACTCGAGCCTAGTTGAAGGTGACACACAAAACAAAACAGTGAAAAAAATACAAGCTTGTTAACAGGACGGACAGTACCCGGTTCATGTAAGTTCTGATCCAGATGCTGTTCGGCCGTTGGATTGTACACTGCTTATAGGTTTCACCACTTTTAGGGTTTGTTCTGATGGTCTGAAGTGTTTGGTTTGATCGAAATTAATTTGTGACAGTGCTGGAAGTGGACGTTCCTTTGCTAAGCTAGCTAGCAGAAGAAAGTGTTACAGTAGTCTGAAGCACCCATACCGGTTTAGAAACCAATAGGGATTAGAATGTACTTCATATTTTCACAAAATAAGCTCTGAAATATGTGAAAGGTCTTGCGTTGACTTTGTATCTCACATTACCAAATAAATGTGATGAAGGACGGTTAGATTTCATATGTTTATTGTCACTCCGGTGTACAACGTTCAGTCGTTTGAATGTAATGGAGTCTGAGACTCCATTACAGAAACACGACATAAAGTAAAATAAAGATATGTAATAAAGGATGTATATACATGCACATGCATATAAAGCAATAGGTATAGCAGAATGGGGCATACAATAGGTAAAGGTAAGAATAGAAATCTATCAGTCAAGTATAAAAAGCAGTAATTGGTGCATATATGATCAGCAGTCCACGATACTACACAGGTGATCAGATGTTGAAACGATAATATGAGTACATTGAATGTAATTTTGCATAGCATTTTCATGTGGATCGATGTGATTATCATGATGCTGTTTCCCACTTCGCCCACCACACACGTAGAAAAGCTGAACCAGTTCATCTAGATTGGCCACAGCGTTTATCCATCACTTGTACAGGTGATATCTTCAGTCTGAGCTGACTGCAGCATTCCCCACCCTTATAAAGATTACAGTTGCATGGCCACTGAAAGAAGGGTGCTATTATATGTCAATTGGCCATTGATTGGAGTTTCAATGGCCATATGTGCTATTCAGAGGATTGGGGAATAGTTGTAATCACAACATTGTAAGATGATGACAGATGAACTCTTAGGTCCCCTTCAGTTCAAGTTTTGTGGTTCTCTCTTCATATAGATGGCTCTTTACTCCCCGTTCAAACCAGCACTCCTCCCTATCAAGGGTGTGCACACAAGAGTGGCCACTGGCCTGTAGATGGGTGGAGACTGCAGAGTCCTGGCCTGACGAGTTGGCTTTTCTGTGTTGTGCCATCCTCTCAGCCAGCGTCCGTTTGGTTTCCCCAATCTACAGGTCACGGTAATCCTCCAGTTTGCTAATGAAACCCTCCTATTGTCACATATCTTTCCCATCCGCCGTCATTTTGGTTGTTATGCCACTCCATTTAAAGGGTTGTGTTCAGCTCAGACTGAAAATGTCATCTGTACAAGTGGTGATACCTTACTTGTATTATTGAGCATGCATGAAGACAGCACTAGTCATGGTGCAGCTCTACTCTCGACCCCTGGATCTTGGTGAACACTGGTCTCATATGATGCTAGATAGAAGTATTAGAAGATACTTGAATATGAGGAATACCTGTTTCCATCCCAAACAGAAGGCAAGATGTCAGAACTGAGTGATGAGGCCAGTGAATCGGAGCAGTTTGGCTCCAGCCTCTCCCTGTGGCTTGGGGACACCATGGTCCGACCTGAAGAGCTCAATGTTTCCCTGGACCTCCACACTGCCTGCTCCATAGGCCAATATGATGTCGTAGCTGAGTGCATCAAAAAGTGAGTATTTCCTTTGATGGAAGTTTTAATCTAAACATAGCCAGGGAGGCATCACTCAGGAGGTAGAGTGGGTCATCTAGTGATTGGAAGATTGATGGTTCAATCCCGGGCTCCTTCAGTAGGCGTGTTGAAGTGTCCATGAGCAAAAGGGAGTCAAAGAAGCCATCTATATAAAGAGGGTATGACCATCTCTGACCTGAGGGGGCCTAAGAGTGCATCTGTCACCACCTAGTTCCCTATGCTAGTACTGATCAAGCCTGTAACCGTGGTAATAACAAAGACCTCATTTAACAATGAAATGTATCCTCAATAGCGTTTGATTGGTATTTTTCATCCTTGATTAGACGAGAGGTGAACCTGAATGGGAAGAACATTGGTGGCTGGACTCCTCTGATGTATGCGTCTTACATTGGCCATGACAACATCGCTAACCTCCTATTGGAGGCTGGAGTGAATGTGAATGCCACCACCCCCAAAGGCCTCACCCCCTTAATGCTGGCTGCCAGCTGTGGCAACGAAAGCATCGCCTACTTTCTGCTGCAGGTACGAGTGGACCAGTATGTCAGGAGTGACTGGCAGTAAAGTGTTGATCATAAAGAATATATCCATTTTTCACTAAACACCATAGAACACAGCAGGCACGAACTAGACAGAAAATGCAGTGCTAGGTTTTAGGCCTGGTTTGAGAGAATTTGATCAGTAGACAGCCTGGTCAGAAAGTCTACTTTCAGCCCCACTGAGCGGCCATAGACTCAAGAGTTTAACATTCAGTCGAACTAGAGAAACATGTGGTTGATTGTTTTGTTCTTCAAAAGCAAGGAGCTGAGCTGGAGTTGAAGGATTGCCGGGGCTGGACGGCCCTCCTCCACTGCACCAGCACGGGCCACCAGCAGATGGTCAAGTTCCTACTGGACAACAATGCTAATGCAAACGTCAAGTGAGCACCTCATGCACCTTAAACTAACAAGGGCAGCTGGGTTAGTAACACCACACAGTTCAGAGGAACAGGTTTGGATTTGTGAGGTGGCTGGTTCAAATCCAAGTCTAGCTGCACAACTCTGATTTTGGAAATGAGAAGGTTTGCTTATAGCTAAGGCTGGCCCTTGAGCAAGGCACTTCATCTAGAGAAGACTTTAAGTGTCAAAGTTGCTCCGGGCACACGTAAACAGATACATTTTACTTGACTCTTTATTTTATTCTCTTTTTATTGTGTGTTGGCTCTCCAGTATATGAGAATAACTTTAAGAACTCAGGCATGCGGTCTGAAGACATTGATGGTTTGAACCACAATAAATCTATATTTTCATAATGCTTTGGCTATTATTCTCCTCAACGCCCTTTGCAGAATCAGCCAAAATGTGTACACCCCTTAAGAGTTCTGGCCTCTGGGTTCTTCTCAAATCTAAACTGGGCTGCTCTCACTGATGAGGGAGAAGGAGGGCCTCACAGAAAATGCCACTTTCTCTTCCTGAATACAAGTTTGAAAAAAATGACACTTAATTTAGGTTTCTAAGTTTCTCCTGGTTTTCTATTTTTGGTCTTTTGCAGGGAGCCTGTGTCTGGCTTCACTCCTCTGATGGAGGCAGCAGCCTCTGGACATGAAATCATTGTTCAGTATCTGCTGGACCATGTAAGTGGATCACATCATCAGTGGAATGTGTCAACCTTTTTCTGGAAACACTGCAGGTTGCTACTCTTGGTGCTTTCTTTTGCGCTCTGCTGCATTGACTGTGTTTCTTCACTCTCAGAGGGTGAAGACAGATGAGAGGAACGCTAAAGGAGACACAGCACGAGCTCTCGCTATGACCTTTGGCTACACCAAGATCGCCAGCCTCATAGACTCCCGCTCTCCCAAGGTCAAACCAGGTATGACCACACGCCTTAGAACAAAAACTAGAACGATTTAACTTCTACTTGGTTTGATTTTCTTTTCTTGGACATCTACTAATGTCTCCCCCCCCCCCCCCCCAACACAGAAGACTTTGAGGACCTGAGCTCCTCTGAGGACTCAGACAGTGCCCCCTCCAGGTTGAGGCCAAGCCGGAGCAGAACCAAAGGGCCCAGCATACATGACGGACCCCAGGCTATTGCCAAGTTCAGAGTAGGCGGAACTGCCAGCAAACCCTGCGGTAGAGTTTCAGAAGACCCTGGCTGTGTCTCTTCACAGTCTCTCTTTTGCTAACATCCAAGTAGTTTTGGAGTACCCTTGTTAAAACTCCAAAAGAAGCCTCGAATTCAGGTCAGGGAACCCAAGCTTGAAGATGAGATGATTGGTCGCTTCGTTACTTGGTCCAGCCTTCTCAGGTCTTCTTCCTGTGTAGTGAATATCTTCTCTTAGTTTAGCCATATTCTGGGATTGAGTTTTTCCTCACTTGTACATCCAAGCCCCATTTCCACTTTGGGAATTTATCCATAGTGCATCTCTACCGGTCATCAAAGTAGAATCTCTATGCATGTCAAATCATCTTCCTGAAAGAAGCCTCTACGATTGGTCTTCCTGGGAACAGTGGACACGTCTAAAGGGGAGGATTAACATTTCTACTAGCAGACCATCTTAAACCAACAGCCTAGGCTGTATGAGATATTAAATGAGTCTATCCCTATTCAGTTCACGGTGCATAGATGTACGGATTTTTATGCAAAGCAATACTGGAACATTAGCCAATCATTCAAGACTCACTTTGGCAACTGTAGATTGATCTCACATGGTATTAAAGCTAATGTAGTGAGGGTGACAAGTGAGGACAAAGTAGTAATACCATTACAGAGCTTTATCTTCTGTGAAGCAGGTTACTGATCAAACATCACCATTTGCTAATGGATGGAAGAGAAGCCACGTTGTCTTGTGCAGTCTGTTAGCATTATCAAGTCGTTTCTGGCTTCTGCCATCGATGTGGCTTTAGGAAAAGGCCGTCGAGGATCAGCGGGACGCTGGTGTACCTGCAGTGTTGTCTGGATGTGATTAATGTTGGCTTTTTTCCCCTCAACACAGAGCGAGCCACTGTGCCGCCAGGATACATGACATTCCGTGACGTCGGGGAACCGAGTGCTGGGATCTGTTACCGTGACGTCACCTCACCCATCAATGAGCTGGATGGACAGAGCAACAGCAGCAGAGGTTATTATTCAGATTACCAAACTAAAATGGAAGGAATCTGTCTGTATGTCCGTCCTTTAATTTTTCTGGACAAAGATCCGTCTGATCGACTTTGCACTTGGTGGGTTTATTGCTGAGGACCCAAGGAAGTGCACTGTTGAGTAGCAGTGGTCTAGAAAATCTAAGTACGTACATACATAGAGACCGTGTGGAGGATTCAACTCCTCATCCATCAGTTGTACCACCAATAAGTCTGCCAATAAGCTATTCTGTGTGACCCCAGAGGAGAGTCCATTCTTTGATAATGACATGCCCACCATGAGGAGCAGTAGCAGCAGTAGCGAGGGTCTACCCCGTGTGGTCGCTCTCAGCTGGGAAGATTCTCTGGAGAGTAATGAGGTACATACACACACACACACATGCACACAACATGACATTACATTACAGGCCCTTAGCCTCTTATCCAGAGTGATGTACAACAAGTGCATAGGGTCAAGGTACAAAGGATACTGGAGCAACACTAGAAGCTAGATTCCTAGTCCCACCATAAATACCAAGCAAAAGTCACTGACAGAGCGGATGTGTGTTTATCTGGCAGGACTCTGACCAGTCCAAGAAAAGCAGCTCTCGCCGAGTAAACAAGAGTCATCACTCAAAAGGTAAAATACGTCATGCCAACAACCACACTGTGCAGTCCGGCACCACTGGGAACTGTGGGATGCGCCCTCCTGTTGTTCCGCCCCCATCCTACACTGGTCCCAAGGTACGCCTGTAGTAAGTTGTGGCTGTGCCTCTGTTTTTTTCTGTGTTCTGTGCGGTCTTGATTCCCTAAACGGAACTCTGACCTTTGTCCTATCAAAGGATTTAGCTGAGTTCCTGGAGCAGATTGGCTTTTCCAAGTACCTCCCCCTGCTGGAAGAGCAAGACATCGACCTTAGGATATTCCTGACCCTCACCGAGAACGACCTTAAAGAAGTGGGGATCACGTAAGAGGTTTTCTGATTCCACTCTCATGTTTACCCCTGGTGCATGCACTGATACTGGAGCTCTGATCTTGTCAACAACCACATCTCCATCAAGCAGTCCAAGGGATCCTTTTTTAAATGTAGTTCAAACCCAGGTAAGCTGGACAGAAAGAACTGTGTAAAAAAACAAAAATCCTTCATGTCGTCTTGATCCATGCTCAAATGTTGCAAACGTGTTTGCACCTACTTGTTAGCCAACCCTTGGCGAGTTAATAAGCATGAAACAGGATGAAGGAAAGTTGGGGATTTTCTCCAGATTCCCATCAACCTCCTTTTCTTTCCCTTGAATCTTTACGACAATATTATCCTACCTGAAAATTATTCTCTACTCAGCTAAACATAATGTACCCGATATATCCACGGCAGAACTCGATGCCCTGCTCTTTCTTAACTGCCCTTGTTTCCTCATGCTGTGAAGTCTAAATCATGTTGTGGTGCCGCAGGCTGTTTGGACCCAAGCGGAAGATGACCTCTGCCATCGCCAGGTGGCACAGTAGTGCCCGGCCACCAAGCGATGCCCTGGAGCAAGCCTATGCCGACCAGCTGGAGGCCGAGATGCAGGAGATGGCTATCCAGCTACACAAGGTGCCTGCTGAGCTCAGCCCAGATCTGACCGTCATAAAACAACTCACATCAAGTAGTCCCTGAAATGTTGTCACTTTGAAGGTCTCCATATAGATAGGTCTGCCCTTAAACCACCACTTGAAAATGAGTTCAGAATATTTGCCCAGTAGGTTTTTGTCTAGTAATTAGAGAATTGGTGGCTTGATACCTGGTTTCTTCAGACAGTGTGTGGGAGGTTCCTTGAGCAAGACATTGAATCCCTAACTGCTCTAGTCCTGCAATGTAAAGGTGACTTGTCCAGGGTGTTTCCCTGCCTTTTCTCCAGTAAACACTGGGATAGGCTCCAGAAGGACTCTGCGTTCTGACTTAGGATAAGCAGTTGACAATGAATGGTCGACGTATCTATACTCTACATAATCAGGTAAAAAACTATGTAGTGATAATGAACATAAGTGAGTGCTCACATAAATGATCAGTTCAAAGAACAAGCTAATGAATTAATCCATATCCTGGCCCACTGTGCTAACCGTTCAGGGGTTATCACAGAGGACATCAAGCTACATCACCATGCTCCAGTGGTCCATCTCACAATTAGCATCATTTAACAACTTAAGTTTCTTTCACTATACAATACTTAAGGAAAGGATCAGTTAAAACAACTATTTTCCATTACTTTAAACCCACCTCAATCATGCCTGGGACCTATTTTATTATTTTAGAAAGCACTGGCTTACTCTACTCAACTCAAACCATTTTATACCCTCAATCATACTGAATGTCATCCTTCCCATCACCCACAGAAGTGTGAGGAGGTGGAGAGCTTGCAGGGTCAGGTGTCCCAGGAGAGAGAGTTACGTACCGTAATGGAGGGATGTCTCATGGAAGACAAGATGGCATGGAGGAGGGTCCATACTGAGCTGGTGGAGTCCCATAGGCTGTCCCAGGAGATGAGTGCCAACCTGGAAAAGGCTCGGAGCTGTCAGGCAGAGCTGCTCTCCTTGCTGGGTGCTGGGAGAGGGGAAGACAAGACGAGAAATGACATTGGAGGTGAAGGTGGGTGGAGGAATGTGAGGGGAACTTATAGACACAGGGATCAAATGATCTGCTTTTGTTTTAGTGGAAAAACTGCATCAACCACATTTTTGTGCCTACATGACAAGACAAGTAGTGTGATTCACGTTCTATTTCTCTATGAACTCAAATAACAGTACTCGAAGAAAAACTCACAAACGCCAACAGAACTTGTGAATAGCAAGTACTAGTACCATGGTATCTACTGGTACTTTCACTGTGTTCACTTTGGTGGTACTTGTAAACAGATTATTTTGCCTTCATTGAAATTGGCTGGCTCACCAAAAACAGTAACTGCAGTCGTGGAACTATTTCAGGATTGGAGAGATGCTCTGCTCCGACAGATAGCACTTAATCCTAGAAACCACTTGCTGAACAGACATGCAAATGCCTCAATAAAACCAACTACTTCATCTGGAATAATGAAGATATATCAGTATTGTGTGTTGAAACTCAGCCATAACCTGCAGCTAACACGGAGTACTGGTTCTTACCTGTCCTCTTCTTCTTGGTTCAGGTAATGATGGTTTGGAGGCCAGTCATGTGTCAGAGCTGATGAAGAAGCTGGACTCCTACGAGGAAGAACTAGGTGAGACAGTCTAAACAGACAAATGTTTAACTCTGCTCCTTCTGGAGTTGTGTGTGTGTGTGTGTGTGTGTGTGTGCATCCATCTTACCTCTGTGTCTGCTTTTTGGTACCAGCGGGGACCCTGCAGACGGTCCTCCAGAACCTGCGGAGATTGAGCCTTCCAGAGAAGCTCACAGACAGCTGGGAACGACCTTGACCTTCACAGGTGAAACCCTACTGCTAAACCTATGACATGTCTAGATAGACACCACAATTATTCACCTGCTATACCAGTCCTACTGCAATTACTACTACTACTACTACTACTGTATGCAGAGGCTAGCCATCCACTTTCAAATAACCTAGAAACAATTATACTGATAATACTACCAATATCAATCTTTAGATTACTTTATAGGCATTTAGCAGACGCTCTTATCCAGAGCAACGGACATCAAGTTCAAGTGAGCAGTTAGGGGTTCAGTGTCTTGCTCAAGGACACCTCGACAGGCTACATGCAGGACCGGGAATCAATCCTGTAACCTTCCGATTGCCAGACGACCGCTCTACCCACTGAGCTATGCTGCCCTTTAGCTCGTACACAAACTGGTGTGAATCTCCATTTTGAACATTTTGGACCTCAAAATATAAGAATTCAAATGGAATTTCACTTTTGAAAGTCATCATACTCCTAACAAGAACCATCATTTTCTATTCTCTGAACAGGGTCTCATTACAACACTGACGGAGGGTGAGCAACCACCCTGAACTAACTCAATGGGACTGGAAAGGGCCCGCAAAGGTGGTAGTACTGCCTGACCAGAGAGGTCTGCAGACTGCGCTAGCTGGTCAGCGAACTAGCCCCCCGTGTCAGCTTCCCTGCTGTGGTACATGGATGAGGGCAGATGATGGCTGCTGTTGGGGAAATGACAAGCAGGGGCGAAGAGTTCTGACCCAGGCCCGCCTGTGCTGGTGTGTGTCAGACCACCAACGCTTTATAGATGATGGGAAACTGAAGAGAATCAGAGGCAACGGGATCTCCTGATTTTATTCCTCCCAGATAAACCCAAGTGTTTATATATCTATGAATGAACCGATTTGTAAATTATTGATAATTGTGTTTGTTTGTTTTTTAACCTTAGGCTGCATTTCATACAGCTTAACTTTAGTTTAGTCACTTTATTACAATTACTTTTGGTTTATTTGGAAGTCCTCCTCCTTGGTGGTTGGGAGGGTGATTCTGAACAGGTAGTTATTTTATTTTTTAAACGGGTGCTTTTATTGTCAAGGAGGAAGTTCACTGTGTAAGAATACTGTGTGGGAACAAGTACCTAGGTGCTACTCCAGCCATCTGTTTTGTTGAAGCATTGCCTGCAAGTAGAAACTATTTATTTTACAAAGGTCTTACTGTATTAAGTATTATTTTGGAGGGTTTGGGAAATTATAGTTGATGTATTTTTAGTTTTACACCAGTTCTGTACACACTATTGAATAGGCTATCGAAGAAGCTTGGATTTTTCAACTCTTATCATATTGAATGGAGTTTGTGGGGTGGCTGCCTTCTTTTGGTTCAACACCTTGTGTAGGTAAATACCTAAAGTAGATGTTGGGGGTTGGTCCCCGGGTGCTGCAGCTTCTCACTGCTCCTATATAATAGGATGGGTTGATATGCAGTGGAGAGATTTCATTGCATGTATGAACAATGACAAATAAATAAGCTTCTATTATTATATAAAAACTTTAGATTATTGCAGTCTATCAGATTTTGTCTATAAAGCGATGATTTTATAAAATCAAATGGAAGCACCCTGGTGTCTATTGTCACTGGCCACTGGGATTTGTAAGTCCTGCTGAATATCAGTTTAACGACATTACATGTGAAGACACTGTCTGTGGCACTGAAAATGTCAAGTCTGGCAAATTAGAGCAGAGCATGAAAAGTTGCCTCCATCTGTCGCAGTTCTATGGGGATTCTGAGTTTTAGCAAAGAGAGCGAGGGTGCATGTCGATCAATACCAACATTACTGGGAGTAATCCGATTAAGGCAATGTTCTGACTAAAACCTTTAAAGTTCTCTCTAATAGATGGGTGAACATGGCAGATTTGGTCTTTTTATTGAACAAACATCTGGTGACCTTTCATGTGTGGTTCCAGAAAGCCAAAAGATCCCAGCTGAGACATGGACATGCAGGAATGAACTGTCCTCAATAACACCTAACAGGAAACTATAGTAGGTGCCTGACACAAAATTGAACATCTCAAAGGAAAGAATTAGATTGATATCAGGCTGTTACCTGATGGCTGTCACAGATTTGCTCACTTCAGCGGGATTTAAGAGCAACACATTTAAATGGGAATAAACGATGCGATGCACTTGGAAATTCACCAAGATGGGGCACCCCGAAGGCTCACCTGGTACTAAATAAGGCTGAGTCCTTACCACATTGGCCCGGGTTCAAATCCAACCCAGGCCAACATGCAACATGTCATCCTCTCTCCCCTGCCTTTCTTGTCTCTCTCCTCTATCCTATCAAATTAAGATGGAAAATGTTTTTTCTAAATAGAAATGTAGCATGATATAATGCAATAGGTGAAGGACAAAGGTATTTTTAAATGGCTGCATTATCTATCAGCCTTCTGCCCAATGAGCACTGGGATAGGCCGATCCGTGATCTGACTTCAGATAAGCGGTTGACATTGACATGACATGCAGTATTATCTGTTGTGAGTACAGACAGAAGAGTGTTAGTCTATTGTGCCAGATAAATGCAAAAGGCTCTATACAGATAGAAACCATACTCACTGATGATATGCAGGTTTTCCCACCCAGGATCAAGCAGACTCCTGTATTCCTTTGGAATATTTACCATATTTAGGATATTTATTGCTTTCACAGACTTCCGTCAGAAGACAGAAGGACCTCAACAGCTGTAAATAATCTTTTATGAAACGGTGTTGTATTTCCCAGAGCACTAATAAAGCAGCACACACATTAAACAATCCACCTGACAACAACAACTACTGTATGGATGGACTTAGAAAACAAAGCAAGAGAAGTGTAGGGTGCCAGGTCATTGTGCATGGCTTTGACTGTCTGTCCAATGTTTGTGCCTGTGTAGTCCTTCACATTGCACAAACTTAAAAACAGAGGCAAAGGCAACTTGTTGGCAAATTAAAATTCACATATTTGATATGTTTACTTTCAAACAGCTGTCTTAGAGTATGTAGGACGAAAGCACTCAGAACCCTCAGCCAACTATGTCCTTTCACCACTGGAGTTACTGGACTGAAATTCCAACCACACTTTGAAAATCCCCCTTCCCCCCCTTTAGAGCCAACCCACTTTCCCACATGACCATAGGTGACCGACATGGGTGCATTTTCCGCTGACGGCTTTTTGTTGGGTCGTGATGGGAGTAATCCAGTCAAACTGGATAGAGGACCATCACAACCCATTTCCAAGGCGAAGATAGTCATGTGGTCGCTGGGGGTCAGGTGTACTCACACAGGTGACCACAGCCAGCCGGACAATGGGTGTTGCTCTTCAGCCAGTTCATAATGTGCTCCAGATGCCCGCCGTGGCTGCACCCCTGACACCACACAAACAGTCCCTTCACCACATGGTGGCACACCGCACAAACACTGGCACACTGGTGGCAACTGGGAAGGGGAGAAAAGTCACAGGATAGTTCATTAATATATTGTGGGAGACCATCGTGGACTGACAAACGTAAACTTAAACATGGAGCAAAATCAATAACATATCTCAGGGATTCTTAGATTTATCACATCTCCTCTACTTTATTTAGAAACTACAGCAAGATGATAGGGAAGAGTTAAGAGGCGGGCCAGGCTGTGAGATGGATTCTGCAGCACCCCATCATGATTTTTGTCTCCTGACGAGTGTTGCAGCTGCTCACTGCCCCTATACAATAGGCTTAATTAAATGCAGAGATCAAACTTCATTGCATGTACAATGGAGTCCTGCATGGGGCTCCTGTAGGAGACTCTGTAGTCCTACTGGCAGATCTCAATGCACACGTGGGAAAGGATGGAGACACTTGGAAGGGTGTGATTGGGAGGAATGGCCTCCCTGATCTGAACCCGAGTGGTGCTTTGTTACTGGACTTCTGTGCTAGTCACAGATTATCCAAAACGAACACCATGTTTAAGCATAAGGACGTTTCCAGATATAAAACTTCTTCTATCATTAAGTTCTCACTTGCACACACTTTTGAAAATAGATGATCTGTGGGGTGGAGAGCAAGGTGGCCATCAAGATTCATCTCCAACAGCTTATGTATTTTTATAGTTTCTGTTCACTGATGTCAGACCATCTGCAAAACCTTTCTTCAATCATTAGAACTTTTTCATTACTAAAAATATTTTAAAACCACAAAACTAAATGTAAAAACATATCAGAATATACAACTGTGGCACACTGAAATGCACAACAGTCCAAAGACATAGCGTGACACATAAGTGACCTTTTTACACCCAAAAGCATTTTCTATAATGAGCTATAAAAACAGATAGATCCAATCTGGAAACGTCTATATCAAAATAAACCTCTGTGTTCAAGCTCTACGAAACAAACCAACAAAGACACGGTGTGGGGTGTTATAGAAATGACTGTACCGGTCACAGATCCAGCCCTTGTTGCTCATGGGACGTTTACAGTTGCTGCAGTTGATGTGAAGCGTTGTAGATGCCTGGTTGAAACAAGTGATGGCGCTGCAGGTGCTCAGTTTGATGACCTCATTGGACACGTTCCATAGCTCGAAACGCTGCAGCAGGTCTATGTAGGATGTGTACCAGTGCTCCTAAAGAAGGAGAAGACATTTTATTTATTTGTCATTCTATATACATACAATGAAATTTCCTCTCTGTGTTCAACCCATCCTATTGTACAAGAGCAGTTGCAGTGCCCAGGCAGCAGTTAGCTGTTCAGTGTCTTGCTAAAGGACACTTCAACATGCTTTCTGCAGGGATCGAACCACGAGGACCATATTTTCAACATCCGCATGTAGGGCAGTTGTCTTGTACTTAAGAGATTTCCATTTGATTTCCACGTCCTGTAGAAGAAAGCATCTCGAGGTCTCCTTGAGTAGGACACCGAACCCCTAACTCCTTAATCCCTGTGATGGAATAGTGACCGGTCCAGGGTGTTTCCCTGCCTTTGGCCTGATGAACACTGCGATAGGGTCCAGTATGATTCTGAGACCCGACTGCAGACAGACAGCTGATGATGGATAGATGGATGGATGGATTGACATCTTGATTCACTGAAGACTTTTCCATGTTCTAAGTTTGTTTGCTGATATAATAGACAGCCAAATTATATCATGTGTTTGTCAATCTTGTTGATTACTGTATGACGAGAAACTTCAATGATGAATGAATCAAGGGACAAATATAAAGCTCACATGGTGTCATGGTGCGAAGACCCTCTATAACACTATGCATCCAAGCAGGTATTAACGCAGGTTTATAAGAAAACATTCATTGCATCAAGTCAACCATCGTGTCACTGACCTGGGTGAGATCATCGATCTCCTTGCGGATGCGGTCGCCCAGGACGATGAGGATGGATACAGCCATCTGCACATCGCCCTGCTCGGCATAATAGCTGAGCATGTCACGCACCACGGGGCAGAAGAAGGCAGAGGGCAGCTGGGGGCTGTAGAGTGGCTGGGAGATGGAGATGAGGGAGAAGGACTCAATGGGTGTCAAGCAGGGGAGCTCCGCCTCGTTGCCGCTGACATGTGGTGAATCGGCCTTGTCCTGCTGCAGGTGCTCGGGTGCAGAGGGGTGGTCCATGATCTCATGGCGCAGGGGGAAGGCCTCCTGGGGCAGTGTGTATTCCGGCTCTTCTACTGGACACAAGAGAAATCAGTTAGCAGGGCTTCTGTTATACTGCCCAAATCCAGTTGAACAAGCCCAGGACTGGCTCTTTTTCAAGTTAGATATTGATCTGTATACATAGCTTTTTACAACCCATAATGGAATAAATGCATTGTAAAGATGCATTTGTAAAGAGACATCTTCATGTAAAATTGCTTTGTGTTTATTTAATTCTAAAATTTTCATTTAAATTTTCAATGAGCCCGCTTAAATGTTTGCTGGACATTTGAGCGGGCTCTTTAGCTGGGTTTGGTATTTCCACAGAATGAGATTGGAAAGCCTCACAGAGGCTTGGCAGAGGCTGACCTGTCTGGTTGTCATGTTCCATTGAGTAAAGGTCATCATCATCCAACTCAGCGTCACCAAACATATACTCTGCCTGGCCCTCACTGCCCTCCGTCTCTTCATTTTCTGCAGGAGAAAACAAAATTAATGATAAATATTACTTATGGTTTCTTTGAAGTAAGGAATGACGGTTAAATTATAGCCTTTCTTTGTGGAGTCTATATGTCCTCCCCATTTACAAGAGGGCCCCCTCCCACAGTTCATATGGTGTGCAGACAGTAGCACTGGAAAAAAGACAGGAGGTGGAGCTGGAGGTGGCAGAGTTGAAGATGCTAAGATTTACACTAGGAGTAATGAAGAAGGACGAGATTTAGAACGAGTATAGTAGAGGAACAACTCAGGTTGGACAGTTTTGAGACAAACCAAGAGATTCAAGATTGAGATGGTTTGGATATGTGGGAAGAAGAGATGCTGGTATACTTGGAGAAGGATGCTGAATATGGAGCCGAGGATGTGATGGACTAAAGAATCAGAAAATGAGCCTTACCATCATTGTTGTTGCCGATAAGGGAATTCCCGGGTTCCAGGTGGATAATATCCTGTCTGCTTTCACCTTTACTGCGGTCCAGTCGGTTCTCTGGACCCATTCCCGCCCCCATCTCCTTCATATTAAAACTGGAAGGCACACATCCACATCACATGGTCCTTCACTGTCTCTCAGAAGTAACCGGCATTGTCAATGTTCTGTGGTAAAAGCTCACCATACCTGTTCATTAAAGGCAAAGTGCCGAGTTTGCTAAGGTTGTGGTTTGGGCCAGGCCCTGTGAGGTTCGCTGGGTCTGAAAACATGATTCTCAGCATGGACCATGTGGTAGAGACCTTCACATTTGAAACGAGGGAGATACTTGTAAGTTGGTTACAACATAACTTATGTTTACCTAGTTGCTAGGTATGTAGTTGAAACACCAATCAACCAGCTGCCTCTTGGCAACGGTGTCTACTTCCTCCAACATCTGACACTGCCTTCACAACCAACTCAGTGCAATATAAAACAGTTTTGATGCAACACTGTGGCGGATCATGCTGGATTAATGAAAAGCTAAAGCTAAAAGGGGAAACAGTAAGAAGTTGTTGTTGGACAAACTGGAGGACAGACTCTGAATCTTTCAGACCATGTTAACCATGCTAACGTGATAATGAAGTCATAACAGAGGAGCTCCTGTGGAAGGTTTGTCAGACATATCCACAATAACTAGGGGAAGCAGGATTTGAAGAAATGTTACAGTCATTCCTATTTGAAATATAATTTCTGTGGAATCTAGTTAGGGAAGTTAGGAATCCATCTACAATGCGTTGACTGACCTGAGGTCTGCTGAGCTCCTTGGCGACTTTAGCGTTGTGGTCACACAGCTCAGAGAACGGCTTCCCACTGAGAAGATACAGACGTGCTGTCTTGACGAACCAGTCCATACGGTTGCTCTCCAGGTCCGTCTCAAAGACACTGAGGGCACTGGACACATGTGCAAACTGTTCTGTTGGGTCAGGCTTCTTGAAGAAGAAAATAGGATGGCGGCGGTCTCCGCTAGAATAGGGCTTCCTGTTGCCCTCACTGCTGATCAAGCTCTCTTTGGCTGCAAAGGCCAGGTCCCCAAACAGCCCAAAGCACAAGCCTTCGGGATTGGCCTTGTCCACAGGCCGGCTGGCATCCTTGAACATGTGCTGGTAGAGCGTGCTGTCCTTGGAGCCTGACAACAGGAAGTAGGGGTCGTGCTGGTGGCGCCAAACAATACCTGTGGTCACATCCTTATGCTCCTCAAAGGTGGCAAAGGGGATAAAGGGGCGGCGGATGTCCCACACGTAGATGTTGTGATCTACCATCATGGAGCAGGTGGCCACGTGCCACTTCCTCTCCGGGCGCCACTTGACCCGTGCCACTGAGGCAATAGTCTGGACACAGTGGATCTCCTTGGCCCGGTTGGTGGTCATGTCCCACACCTTCACCATCTTGTCCCTGCCACCAGTGGCCAACCATCCCCTACAGAACAGAATACCCATCAGTGGCAGATGACCAGACTCACCCAAACTATATGCAAATGGTTAAAAACTCTGAATCTGCATTTACACTGAATCCAGCCATGTATGCAAAATGCCAACCCTTTCAATTATTTGATCGGGGCTATTGTGGTTAGGTGACGGCAGTGTGTACTGCAGGGGGCTTGGCAAAAAACAAAAACTGCAGAAGAAGTTAAAAAAAAGGGTTGCATTTGTCGACTATGTTATGTAGCTGAAAACCAGTGGGATAAAAAAGCATCTTAAAGGAACATTACTAGCATGTTAATCTTCTGGATCTCAGTTTTTTTTAAAAATTGGTCTGATCAATTTTTATAAATTTGGTACCGGTCATCTGGATGCCAGTCACAGCAGAACACGGGGCCAGTGTGGGCAGTGAACATCCTCTCGTAGCGGTCCGGACGTCTGATATCCCAGAGTTGGACGTTACCATTCTCAAAGGACGCAGCAAAGGTGAAATAATCCTTCATGCTGAACTGGACGTCCCGAACGCTCTCCGACTGGCCTTGAGTAAACAAAAGAGAGACAAGGGGAGGAAACCATTACTATGGCTGCAATCAAGTCTGGGATTGTTTTAGTGGCTAGAATGATAATCAAGATTTCTTTTCTAGAAACGGGACTGCTGGGCTCCACTATAAAGAATGAATTGAATCTATTTTGAGTCTCCTGCACAACAAGATCAAACTGGTCTTACTCTGCATGTATTATCTAGAGCTCATGGTAGCTCATGGTCAGTTAGCTTCAAGAACTAAAAAGCCAGAGGCTGTGGGACTGAACCCACCCCAGGGGGTCATGAAGAGCATCCGGGCATGATTCCCCCCGCACCTGCCCTGAGAAGGCATGGCGGCTTGTCGAGAGCATTTCTCTTCTTTCCACCCAATGAGTGCTAGGATAGACTCCAGCAGATCCACAACCCGACTTCGGATAAGTGGTTAATGACAGATGGATGAATGAATATATATATTTATGCTGAAACTGCTTGTAGTTCTTCCTTTTCCACCAACTAGTCACTGACATGTCAAATGATGGTGCCACTACCGGAGGAATGGATTTTGCAACTACATCCCGGAGACAGCGAGAACATCAGCAACAACTGCCGGTGTTTTGCACACTCTCTCCCCAATTCAGATAGATATAAAATATAAGAGTTCTCATATAGCACTTTTCTAGTCTGATGACCACTCAAAATGCTTTGTAATTGAATGTATCACATTTGTCAAGCTGCGTGGTGGAATATGAATCTTCAAAGCCTGATTCCCATGTGTGTTCTACCCATTGAGCAAGAGATAGTTAAAAATTGACAAAGTGGTCCTTTAAAACAATTCCGGAAGGTTCATCAGACATATTTCCTTTTTCTCCATTACGGTACGATTCTTCTACATAATAAAGATGTTAGGCTTCCTTTCTAAACTGTTCCATGACTTTTGTTATTGGGACTTTACCATGTGGACTACATCCGATAGCAGTGTTAATGTTTACAAGAAAATAAGTCACACCTAGGATGATTCATATCTTCACTTGTGATTGTGGCAATATTACTTAAGCTGTATTCATTTGTCACTGGCAACTTGGTTCCTCATACCAAGCTGAAGTTGTTCACGTGCTAATAAGTCAGTAGAAAGCAATGCAAAAATCCTTTTTGTACACCTTCCCTCCTAATCTGTGATTTATTCATAAGCAATGAAAGCTTAACAATCATTGAGACTGCCTCCTACCTGAAAAAGTGCTGACAGATTCCTTCTTGCGCAGGTCAAAGCACTTCATGTATCCATCTTGGGAGCCGCTGAGCAGCATGTAGACCTCAGTGGGATGGAAGCACACCTTGTTCACTGTGCGCTTGTGCTCAGTGAACAGTTGGTCCTGCTTGTTGCGAGACGGCTTGCCTAGGTTCCAGGTGACCACTGCCCCGTTGGTGGCAGCAGTGGCCAGCAAGTTCTCTTCCATCTGGTGCCACATGACATCAGCACAACTGAAGTTCAGCGAGGGCTTGCGGCCCACACGTAGGTTCAGCTTCTCCACAAACTGCTCCTCTTCCAGGGCATAGATCTTGAAGATGTTGCGGCCAGCCACCACCACCTGCGTGGCATCCCGGCACACGCTGATGGCATTGGCAGGGGCATCCAGGTGGCAGAACATCGTGCGCCCACTGATGGAGCCGCTGCCGAGGGCAGTGGTGACCCGCGACATCTTCTCCATGTTTCTGTGGGGAGGATTTAGGGACAAGGCTTTGTTTAAGGGACAGCATAGGAGAACAGCAGTGTTCAAGCTGCACTATGTGGTTTGCAAATTTAATGGCCTCTGCAGAAACGGTAGCATGTGATTTGAGGTCAGTCAGTTGTATTCAAAGCATCTTCTAACCAACATGCAAAGTTTGATGGTAGTGCTAAATTTCACCAGAAGATGGACCCCAGCCAACTCAGAAGTCTTGTTTTTGATGTGTGCAGCAGGGGTAGTAATGGTGTCGACAACAAGAAGCCAGTATAATTTCTACTTTGCCATTTTATGTAAAACATTAATTTCAGGACTTACTTGAATCAGAGGCGATCTCCTTCTCAACGTCTAGGAGAACAGGACCACACAGACCTCTTCATGGACTCATGGCGGAGCAGACAGGCTGATGAGAAATCAGCATGTCAATAACACAGTGACCTTTCAACACGTGTACACCATAGGTCATGTCTTATATACTGAGTAGCTTTGAGCATACTGCATTAATTGGGACTGTCCTTACTTATAGATGTATGATCTGCTGTAGCTCGTTGCAACCGAACGGTCAGCCCCATGTGCACATGATGAAATGGTCTGCTCCCTTCTCCAAGCTCTGATTTCAGACAAGAGTCTTTATCAAGAGGCCCTGGGTTGAGGTTACGCCACTCCTAAGAATACCACACCAACGTGCAAAAGAGAGGAACGGAGAGACAAACGTTAGTTGACGGGAGCTGCTTGCCCTCAAAACACACGATAAACTGAAGTTACAACGTGCTTTTCATCTCGATAACAAGCAGTCCCAGTGCACACAGAATGAAGCACAATCCAGTGTATTGACCCCATAAAAGGCTTCAGGGTACCATAGACGCATGTTGTTGTTTTTTAACACGTTTAATTCCAAAATTAGCAACTTGATGTATTTTTAACTCAAGATTCAGCGAGTTAATAATAATTTTGGTGATTGAAACCACACAGAAATCACCGGTCGTGTCTATTTTCAGCAACAGTCGTACTCGTCATCGGTAAACATGAACTAATGTGGCGCTGACGTTAGCTAACGGTAGCTAACCTAGCAAACAAACACGTTTTTGAGAGGAAAACACCATCTATTTCTAATGTCAACAGCTCTTTGGTTACCTCAGAAGGTATCGGATGTAGAAAAACACATGTTTTTAATTCAAACATTTAAAGTTAGCATAAATGAGAACGTATTTAAATGGCTAACCTTCTGAAGTCTTCTCACTCTGCACAAACGGAAGTAGTATTTTCAGTTCTCCAGTTCTCGCGGGAACTGCTTCTCCAGTAGCGGGAATGTCAAGCCGCATGTCATCCACGACCAGGTAGTGGTGATCCGACTCCTTATCAACACTTCTCCCGTACGCCGTTTTTACATTGACACATTTACATCTCAGTGTGGTGTTGAAACTATAACCGCTGTTCCTTATATGTCAGGGAAGGCTGTTTGTTTTGCTTTTGCATTGCTCTTGTATAACTTTACATCTCAGGGTTAATGTTATGGTACCTCCTAGTCTCATTCCATTGATCTGTGTCTCCTGCTGTAGCACAAAATGAATGTAGGCTACTCGTCTTGGATGTAACACAATCTTTCCTGTTCATTTTACTCTGCAGGTGTAACGTTTTAACATTCATCACCCTGCCATGAGTGCTCTGTTTACCTGTGAGGACCCAGCCGTGTGGAGAAGGCTGTATGATAACTATTGGGAGGTCATGGAGGCCAAGGCCAAGGCCAAGAAGTCTGAAAAGCTGTTGAAACTGGATAAATGGTATCGTCAGTTTAACTCTCATCGACAAAAGAAAAGCAAAGATCGGAATTAACTTGATTTCAGTGGGAGATGATTTCTCAGTAAGTCCGTTTAGTTTTAAGAGGAAAACTGTATTTCTTCTTAGGTATCAGGAGGAGCTGCCTGTAGCCATCACCAACCGACCCGCAAAGTACATCACCCGATCAGAGCTGGTGAAGCTGATGGAGTGGAAACTCACTGTAAGTGTGTGGATGCAGACCACCCAGACACATGCAAACATGAGGTCGCTGGACCAGGCTCTTTTCATATGTGGTGAATCTTCTGTAGCAGGTTTTTTGCATGAGTCTTGTGTGATCAACTTTATTCATCACTGCAGGAAAACCAGCGCAGCAGCAAGCAGACTCACAAATTGTGCAATAACACTGACTCGTGTAGTGACAAACCTACATTTGACACAATTATAGTGAGACTGAGCTCTCAGCCTATTGACCATGGATGTGCTGTCTGTAAACTAAGTTGGATGGCCTTGTCATGTACCCTTTGTTTTTCTAATATAATTTAACATGCTGTCTGTTGTAGTACAGAAAACCAAGTCAAATTCTTTATACATCCTCGCACTGATGACGTTTTTGGTGATTCTGACTCACTTGTGTCAGCGTAACAGCACTCAATACCACAGTAGTAGCTCATCATTTCTGCTCTCCCTCCTGCAGAGAGGGAAGTTCCGGCCGCGGCTCCAGCAGCTGGTGGCTTCCAACAGCGAGGAGACTGTGGAGCAGTGCTCCAAAAAGGGCTTCGGCCTCTTGCCGGATGTACGGGCAGCCATCACAGAGCTTAGCTCCCTCAAAGCACTGGGCCCAGCCACGGCCTCAGGTTTGTGTACATGCCACATCCTATTCTATTCTGATCTGTTCTATTCCATACTATTCCTCATCAAGTGTACTGAACAAACCTCAAACACCTGAACATCCCTGCACACTGTTGAAGTTTAACTGCTCTTTTGAAATGATCAGCTATGTAGTTCGATGCCACAATCCATTTGAGCTTTGTCTGACTCTTGACGGTTCTGTTTTCATTGCAGCGGTTTTGGCTGCAGGAGCCCCGCAGGAGGCCGCGTTCATGTCAGACGAGGCTGTGGAGGGCGTGCCTGGACTGAGGCCCATCCAGTACACAGCCAAGCACTACAACCTGTATCTGGACAAGGTGGTGGAGCGCACCAAAGCCCTCAACAAAGGTGAGGCGGTCACTGGGGTATGAGGTGTCTCTCCAGTGAGAAGCCTCTTCCACTTTCTCCATGTGGAGTTTTCATGATGCATTTGAACAGAGTGAGTTTGAGGTAATTCCCAAGCCTACGTCTGTGCTGATGCCATTTGTTGGCTTGTTCCCCCCTTTTCTCAGCGGACAGGCAGCAGGACTGGACGCCCCACAGGGTGGAGCTGTGTTTATGGACATGGGCAGTAGCCAATCAGCTTCAGCTGCCGCTACTCAAGGTCATGGATGTGGAAGGCAGTGTTGAGAAAACTGAGCCCTCTGACTCAGACACAGACCAGAGACCAACAAAGAAGAGGAGAGCCAAATAAAACGACTTCTAACCAGGTCTTAAAGCGAGACCTGCCTTTAGCACATTTTGTATAACATGTTATTTCTGTAGTGCTAATAAATCTTTCAAATGGAGCATTGAATTAATGAATATGGAAATATTGATTTTTCTCTACAGATTTGGGCTGCAGTTAATTTGCACTCATAATTTACAGTGGAGGTTTCCAATGTTGTTCAAAGGGGTCGTCGTCCAGCTTGGATGATAGATGATGCTGCGTGCTAAGCATCAGGCTATGATAGAAACGACACAGAATTGGATGGTGGATGGTTGGGCAAGTGGGTATTTGGGCAGGTGGGCAAGTGAGCAAATATTCAAGTGGGTATGTAAGGGTAACATAGCTCAGGAGGTAAACCGGATTGTTGGTTTGATCCCGGCCCCTGCAAGAAGCATGTTGAAGTGTCCTTGAGCAGGGCATGAGCTCCTGTATGACTCCACAACCCTACTTGGGTAAGTGGTTGAGGATGGATGGATGGAGTCAAAAAAGCGAGGGGACAGTGGAGATGCTGCCACAGTATTGTTCTTTATTTCTTATTGTTCCTAAATCAAAGCAAGTACAATGAACAGTACAAAATAAAACAAAAATAGATATATATACAATATAAAATGGTTCCATTCAGAACATTTCAAAAGTACAATAGATCATGAATAATGAGGACTTTAATAGAAATCATCCATATTTATGTAAATTTAGTTGTTTTCTTCCCCCTTAAGTTTCTTACTGACCCAGAGAAAAATAGCATCTTTGTTGTGTGTAAACGCCGTTTTGGCTCTGGTCCAGTGGTTGAGGTTGAACCTCGTAAGCTTGGTTCCAAGCTAACAACGCAAGTGAGCAGCTCATGAGAAGTAGCACAGAGGCAGAGAGAGAGACGGCCTTCCGGTCAGCTGTAGTGGGAAAACTCGTCCTATCTGCAGAGTTGGCATCAAGTTACAATCCTGAAGATCTGCTGACATGATTTGCTGGAACTTACTGACACACCCCTGGTGATACTGGTAGATGCTGTGGTGTTTGACCATTTTAAGTCCCAGAGATCTGTTGAGGATCACCAGTGGTGTGGTATCAAACACTTCCCATTGGCTGAACAAAAACATGGTCGAACCTGAGTTTGGTTGATGTTTTACTATCTGGGTAAAGATTTAGCGACTTGTTCTGCCATATCTACTCGTATGCCTCAACATCTTCTCCTCTTCATACTCTACCTCCCACCTACCTCCTGTCCTTCTTCCCAGGTAAGTCCTACCAGACACCAAACAGTTACACCGAGGAACTCCAAAAGTGGGGAGAATTTGGATATTGTGAGTCAGCCATTTTCGATTAAGTGTCAAAATGGGAAGTTCTGCTTGTGTAAATCTTCAGGATTGCTATTCGAGACCATTTTCATATAATTGGGTGGTGTTTGGAGGACATGAAAAGCTCTGTGCCGAGGCTAAAAACCACCCAAAACCCATGTTTGAAGCAGTACTATGATAGAAGGCAGCATCATGACATCTTCATGACACCGATTTGAAGCCTGTCCCAGTCCTCCTGTGAGATTCCACCATCTCACTTCCCGTGGAGGTGTACATCAGACCATAGACAACGGGACGGAGGACTTCTAGTTATGGGACAGTATGGCGACCAAACAGCCAAAGGATACAAACATGAGCTTATGTCCAAGCTGAAATTAAGCGTGTTCCTCGTAGAACTTTAATATTCCCTTGACATTTACCAATATTTCACCAATATTTCCCTGGACAGGGATAAGTTGGTTCTATGAAAGTTCTAGCTAGCATTCATAAATGGTGCATTTGGTCACTGGTGTAAGTCTGACATTGTGGGACTTCCCGGGGACCACTTCTAGAGTTTGTAAGGGATCCTAGAATCCAAAAAAGCTTAAGTTGGCAATTATCTCACGTAACAATTAGTACAATCACTCAATCCATCCCTTAATTTAGGAATTTGGAGGTTACATCACGATCCATCCATCCGTCCATCCATCTATCCATCATCAACCACTTATCCAAAGCTAGGTCATGGAGTCACTCTGGAGCCTATCCCAGTGCTCACTGGGCAAAAGGTGGGGAAACACCCGGGACAGGGGTTTTATCTCAGGGGTCCGGTGGATGGATGGCTCAAGATACCCTCAACACATTTTCAGGGGTCGGTCCTTCACAAATGAGTCTGAGAACCCCTGAAGAAGTTCAAACAGCGCCCTTGAAATGCTGATTGTGGTGCAGAGCATCCAACGGCTCACGTTACAGATCCAGCTATTCTGTCTTCAGAGCTACAGTAGGCCTGCTGTAAACTTGTCCAGCCCTGCACCAGTAAGAGAAGGAAAAGCCTGGCCTGCTTGTTGATAAGCACCAGTTCACAGCAGCTACTGTATAAATAGTTGACCTACAAAATTAACAGTGCACCAGTGAAGGCGGTTCCTTTATCTCTGCTAGTCTTGTTCAGTGGTAGAGCGTGCACATCGGAAACTGATGAGCCGGAGGCTGCGGGTTTGAGCCCACCATGGGGCATCAGGAAGAGCCTCTGACCCTAATCCCCTAAGCTCCACCTAAGTCCGTTTCCATCCCCCACAGCGTGGGGGACCCACGAGGAGACGTAAAACAGACCTCTCCCAGTCTCACCATGAGGATGCAGAGAAAATACAACCCAGATGAGAGCAAAGCAGCCCTCGCGCCCATTACTGATTTGGATTCACATAACAAGGCATTGGGCGTAACAGCATGATGGATAAGGGACGAGGAGGTAACATTACCTCCAATCAAAGACCGATTATGCCAGTACTACGTATGAAACGCAACCACCCATCAGACAACCACAAGACACCGAGAGCAACAAAAGCCCACCTATGGCAAACACACAGGATCTGGGTGGGCTGCAGAGAAAGTTATGGCGCATTTATGAGAGAAGCACGGGGCAGCTCAGTGGCAGGATGCAGGCCTCACTGGGTTTCATAAATCGGTGAGGAAAACAGACGTCTGGAAAAGACCCTGCTGTACAGTCGCTAACCCATTTTTAGCATCTCACACTGCAACCCACTGTAGTTACCCCCCGCTGGCAGAGAGACATGCCAACTCAGCAAAGCGAGACAAGGATGCGGCTGACAAAAAGTGATGGATCGCGAGGTATGCTAGGCTGCCGCGGCTCCTCCGGGGCAGTGCTTCACCAGCTTTCCTGTTTATCGTCACTTAGAGAGACAGCAGTTATATCAACATCAGGCCTTCCGTCACATACGGACACGAAAGGGAAGATGGGCCTGTTTGCAGGCATGTGTTGAGGTCCTGCAGGAGGTGTCTGACATCCTGATGACTCCTTGAGGAGGAGGGCCCAGTTCATATCCAGCCCTCCGCTGTCTCCCTCATTCCCTCTAAAGCAGATGCTCTCAATCAGGTCCTCGGGTGTCACCAGTGTTGCTGGTTTTCAAATCTGCTGAGTAGCTTAGTAAGTTCACCTGTGGTTCCAGGTCTAATACCTCTCTGGATTATGATAATAATAATAATGATGATGATGATGATGATGATGATGATGATGATGATGATGATAACATTGATAATCTCCTCCGTAGGGACAGTGCAGATTAATGAATATTTATAATGTAAACCCACCAGATCTAGTCACCAGGCTCATTATCATCTATTGTTCCAAGCAGTTAGAGGTTCAGTGTCTTGGTCAGTGACGCTTTGAAACACCTCCTGAAGGAACTAGGGATGGAACCACCAGTCGTTCAACTACTGGACACCTGTGATACCCCCTGCCGGCCCGGAGGCTGGAATTCCTGGAACACCAGGTGAACGTAATGGGGACCTGAGGACCTGATTGAGAACCAGCCAACTAAAGGGCTGAGCGCTGAAGGTGGCATGTTTCAGTCAAAGGGATGTTAACCGAGCCTCTATCACACCCCTGATCCTTCGGCTATGATGAGCGAGGTACAGCAGGGGACATTCGTAGAGCGAGACCGAGATGCGGTCAGTGTTTCAGGAGGAGGAGACATGGGAGCTGTTGACCGAGGTTAATTTAGCTTAAAGAGGGGCGATGAACTGCACCCGCGACCGCCTCCCCACATGTCTGTTAAATTTAGATACCCAAACTTCTGATATCCTCTTCTGCAGCGCCTGCGTCCTCGGCCGAGGGACGCAGGGTCCTCTATGAATAAATAACTCCCGGTATATCTCGCCTTAATCCAGGGTTACTGAGGCCCCTGGCACTCGGCTTCACGAGATGAGAGCCGGGCTGCACTTCATCCCTCAAAGATGAAGCAGCACGGTGGGTTTGTGCAGCCCGAGCTTTCATTGAGTCACTGTTTATTCGGATGCTTCCTAAAGGGGACGATCATCTTTCAAACCTGGCCGCGCGCACAGCCCTGTTGAGTTCCCGTGAATTTGAAGTTAAAAGGGCTCATTAACCTTCCTCTTCAGCGAACCACTTCGTCTTCATTACAGGTGAATGGCGATGATGCATTATTCATCGACCAACACGTCCTCTGCCTCGCTATAGTCCTCCATGCACCGGAGTCACTGTCACGACCGCTAACATCTTATGAGTCACCTCTTAAGTCTCAGCCTTTCATAAAGGCCTCTTCACACTGGCTCTCGCTCATCCCTTTATCCATCTCTTCTCTTATTCATGTTCTGTCCACCGTTCCTCTCATTGGTGTTTTCTGTCTTGAGTGTATCCGTCCATCCATCATTAATGGCCTATCTGAAGTCGGGTCACCGAGTCATGCTGGAGCCTATCCCAGCAGTCATTGGGTGAGAGACGAGGAAACACCCTGGACAAGTCACCGTTTGTTTCCAGGGTTTGAGCGGTTAGGGGTTCAGTGTCTTGCTCGAGGACACTTTGACACACTTTGTGCAGGGGATCAAACCACCGATCCCTCGATTACTAGATGACCACCTCACTGCCTGAGCTAGGCCTTTGTTGTGAAATGTGCCATGGGAATAAAGTTTGTGATTATGATGATAACAGGCACATTTACACCACAAGTTGACCCATTGTTCGTGTTTGATGAAGCTCAACCTGTGAAGACTATGTGGTCTCATGACTAGATATGCTTTTCCATATTTAATATGGAGTGTCTGTCTTGTTGCCCCTGCAATTTTCAATTGGCGGCCATGCCATGGAGTGTATTTATGACCAGCTGTCCAGATCGACAAATGCATATTTTTGTCTCCCCATGCAGCCAGGGGACATTCAAATGAACTATTGACGGAAAATGCAAGCAGGAGGAATATCCTATGAATAGATGGAGTGGCCGTGCTAGCCCGAGCCTTTCCAAACACTCCACTTGGTGTAGTTAATGTAGGGCAAGAACGTTCTTTATCACTTGTAAATTGCTCTGAAAGGACTGGAGGGTGGAGTCCACATGCAGCTGACTGGAGAATTAAGGATCAGGCAAACTGTACAAATTAATCCTTTCCTTCGACATGAATAAAATGGAGGCTGGGGTACCTCAGTGGTAGAGTGGTTACTTCAGGAACCGATGAGGCCGAGGCTGTGGATTTGAAGCCCACCGCGGGGCATCAGGAAGAGTATCTGGCCTTAATTCCCCGAGCTCGATCTAATTCTTAGTCCACGCCCAGAGCACGGTGACTGATCGTGGTACGACCAGCAGGCAAACTGACAAACAGTCTAGCTACATGGTTGCATCACGTACCTCTGACTGAGAGAGAGACAGTCCCGAGTCATCTACTTGCCAAAAACCCAAACCAAAAAGAAAAAAACATAAGAAAAAAATAACCACTTGGTGTTTCCGATTCAATTAAGTGAAAAACAGGCTCAGTACATCGACACAAGGGTCACATGACTAGTGTTTACCCGACCCTTCTGCCAACCACCTCACAAGGAGTAACCCACCAAAGACAAACCCGAGTCTCACCTCTCACGTACCCTCATCTTTCTCTTCTCTTCTATGAAATCTGTTCTTCTATGGCTTGTTCTGTAAAGAACAGGAGTTGCGTGAAGCCAAGCTGAGTCATTGGCACTCATTACAGGGGGGCGGGGGGATGTCTCAAAGTTGAACAGTTTTGGCAGACTTGTGAGAAAGAAAGAAGAAAAAACAATCATCGTGTTGAGTTTGCGCCATTTGAATCTTTTCTTTTCTCCTCAAACAAGGAAGAGAAACCCATAAATATACTCTTGCTTATGAACATACAATATACACACATCCACTATCAAATGAAGAACAGGTAGAACCTAATAACACTCTGTTTTACTTCTGGTACATTCCTTTACAAAAAGTATACAGTCCTGACGAATTAGAAACTGAGGTACAGTATAGACAGGGCCTGACAGAGACCCCAATGCCCTCTGGGGGAGAAGGTCAGAGGTCAGGTGATAGCACCCCTCCCACACAACCCCCCTGTCCAGTCTGTCAGAGAGAGTAGGTTGAGGGCTGTATGTGTGTGTGTGTGTGTGTGTGTGTGTGTGTGTGTGTGTGTGTGTGTGTGTGTGGTTTGCACTGACCTATAGAAACAGACAGTGGTTGTTCTCAGAAACAGAGATGTCACTTGTGTGTTCACGTGTGTGTTCTTGTCCGAGTTGGAAACTGAAAAAGATGTATTTTACATGTTGCCTCTTCAAGTAGTCTGGCGGCACACATGGTACATGACGAGGCCCCCACCCAGTCATCACCGCTGTGTGAAAGTTGATCGGAGCTGCAGTGCTCTCCTCCTCAGTTTGGATCCTCTCTTCTGCTTCCTGTCAAGACGTTGAGTAGAGGATCTTCTATCTAACTTGGGTCATGTTCCTGTGACTACTGGAAACCACGCAGTTGGCTTAGTGTTACAGACAAACAAGGGACTTGTTTTTCCTATTGTTCGTAAAGACCGGGTCAAGTCTTAGTTCTGATGTGAAGTCATGTTACAAACCATATGTCACTACAATGAGATGATGCAGGCTTAAACAGAAACCAATGGACGGACATTAAAACCACATAAATCTGCACTTAGAACAGTCCTAACCATCTTTTTCCTAGTATCTTCCTGCACATGCTGTGAGGAATCACTTGGTCATCGTGCACTTGAGGGCTCTTTTCGCGAACTCAAGAAGCTACATTGGGGGGCTCGGTTCCAGTGTAGCACTCCATGCCGAGTACTGTTTGTTTTGCGACACAGACTAGCACCCTAGCAATTTACAACCACAATCCACTGCCTAAACAAAAGCAAAGCAGCTGAACTCAAATGTTGATGAGCACATATTCATAACCCACATTTGGTTTAAAACATGCTCCAGCTGGAACTCGCCCAACGTTGTCACAGACGTGATGCAAATCTCTGCCAATCCATTTGGGTTACTCCGCCTGCCCCACACCTACTGTTGACCAGAGGCACATGTCATGAGTCGAACTCTGTTTTGCATTTCATGGGGGCTTAAGCAATAAGCAGATGATGGGAGTTTTGCTTCAGTGGAATATCCTTCGTGGAGTCAAACCTGCTCTGAGAGGACAGGGCTTGTTAGGTTGATGAGATCCTAGCATGTATAAAAACTACAAAGTTCCTCAATGTGGACACAAGGAACTTTGACCTGTTCTTGGTGCTTCTGGGATCCCTCTTTAATAAAAGAGACATATTTCTTTGATTTGAAAAGTATCTGTAAAAAAACGGTTCTTGGTCTGCTGAAGATTTGAATAAATTGGTATAAGCTGGGCCTGAAAGGAGGGAACATCTGAAAAGGTAACTACACTCAAGGAGGGAAAATATGTGGGCTTAGAGGGGAAAGGGTCTGAGTCAGTTTGAGAGGGGCTCTTGAGTGAAGGGGGTCGGCATCATCAGGGAGGGGGCGGGATCTGCACGCCAAGCAGCTCGTAGGCAAATATGTTCCAGAAGATGGCAAAGAGGAGGAAAGTGATGAAGGAGAAGATGATGACCCACCAGGAGCACTGCTTCTGCAGGCTCTCCTCGTAGCTTCGCAGGATGAGAAGCCCCATACTGATGCCCACCACAGCCCCGGAGAGGTGTGCCATGAAGCTGGGCTGAGGCCCTGAGGAGGGCAGCGGTGGGGAGAAGCGCAGCCAGACAGCTCGGCCCACCTCCGAACTCACTGTGTGCAACAATGCAAGACAGAAGAGAGACAGCCACTGAGTCAGTGTGCAAGCCGCTGATTAGCGTCTATTCAGACTGGAGCCAAGTGGGATTTCAGGCATGACAAAGACTAAGGGTATGAAGGATTACCGCAGGGCTTATGATGTGCTAACCACCCTGGCTAGGAATGAGAGGATGGCTAATGCTAAGCTGCATGCGCTTTTCTAAAACAGTGTTCCTGGAAGTTTGTCTCAGGATGCATGGACTGATGAGGAGGATCACCATCATCAATTGATCCATCTATCTGTCAATTATCAACCGCTTATCCCAAACCACAGCCTACCAAAGTACTCCAGAGAAATAACAATTCAATGTTATTTGGCCAGTATGTGTAACGTCATAGCAGCATTCTAGTGGGGAGACTGGTCATGTCCTCCGGTGTGCAGGAAGGAGACATTTGACAGATGGACGGAACATATTGCTTCCTAATGAAAGTCATAGTGTATCAGCCCCCACGTCGAGGGAGTGACCATGCAGTATGACTCACATCCTTTAAAATAAACAGTGTCATATGGCCAATCAGCAAAGCCCCTACTGCCAGCTATAGAAGATGATTACATAAGTAGCATGTCCGCCGCTCACTTTCACAAGCCAAGTAAATCCCGTTTATATGATAGATGGTTGGCAGTTATGCTGGACTACACTCAGCTGTGCAGCCATTAACAATGCACAGAGCCCGCAGGCATGCACGCTCCACCTTTACTGCACTGTTATGAGACGGAACTCTAGATGGAGCGTAACTTGTTAATGGCGGGGGTGGTACATTAGCATGGCGGAGGCCCTTTGAGGCTGAATGACGGGGGAACTTACTGCAGACAAGAGCCAGGATCATACGGAGCAACTTGTACGGACAGCGCATCCCAGCCCAGTTCTGCAACACAGAGAGAAACATGTCCCGTGAGCCTCATCCAGGTGTAATAGAGTTCTGACAGCACAATGGGAATGCTAACAGCAACAATAAGAGAATAATAACAGGGATGATGATGATGATGGAGTAGTTTACCTATAGTGCACTCTTCTTAAGTAAATCAAATCTCAAAATTGTGTAAGTTAACAGCAAGCATGCTGTGCACAGTGAGAGTCTCCATATTCATTTCTTTATAGTCAGTCCAAGGCTTTTTAGTACGGAAGAAGAAGAAACTTTATTCATCCCTCATTGTACATGCTTACAGCAAAATGTGTCCTCTGCATTTAGCCCATTCTATTGTATAGGAGCAGTGAGCCGCTGCAGCAGCACCCGAGGACCCACTCCAGTTCTTTTTCCTGTTGCCTTGCTCAGGGGCACAGGCAGTATTAACCCTAACATGCACGTCTTTCTGATGGTGGGAGGACACTGGGGTCTCCGGAGTAAACCCACACAGACACAGGGAGAACACACCAACTCCACACAGAAAGGAGCTGGTAAAGTATTCAGACCCAGGACCTTTTTATTGTGAGGCAAGTGCTAACTGCTGCCCCGGCGTGACTCCAAGGACAAGCTAGACAAAGCTTTATGAACAAGCATGAGGCTGCTGTAGTAGAAAGAGACCTGATGATCCACAGAGGGTATAACGGGTCAGCTGACGGGAGGAGTTGAGGTCTGGAAATATTGCACGGCAGACCTAAAACACATGTAGAGGTTAATACTCCTGTCTGCAGCCATGACTGAGGCATGGCACAAAGAACTGGAGTTGGCACCTGGGCGCTTCACAGTGTCTGCCCACTGCTCCTAGCTATAGTGTGTTGAGATGGGTTAAATGCATAGGATGACTTTCCCAACAGGGATTACTAAAAGTACATCT
>OMLC01002241.1:9175-25405 GCA_900302585.1 Regalecus glesne
ATACATATCAAGTCCATAGCAGTGAGATAGATCTTATGAGTGATAAACATCAAGGATCTAAAAGGTTATACAAAAGCTCTCCTGGCGTTTTCTTGCATGCCAAGGCATGAAGAGCAAATTCTCCTGCTGTGATTACCCACCCACATACACTTGTTAGTATGTCACTTTAACTGGGAACTTGTGAAGCCCTCATAGCTATCATTCTTTGGATATTACTGCACGCATTAGTGGGAAAGCTGGTCTGAGTTATGATGAAACACAGCTTCAGAGAAAACGAGGACGGCCTATAGGACATCTCTGCATGTATAGGTGTCCTAATTGTCCAAAATAGGGAACAGACATTCCAGAAAAGCGTATAATGTCTGCATGTGGATGTTTGGTATCTGGTCTTCCCCGTTGACTCGTAGTGTTGTGTTGACTTGCCCTGATCTTACCCCTCACTGTCGGTTTAAACTAAAGGAACCTCTCCCTGTGTCACTCCAGACACCATATATTTTGACTCATCCATTCCTTTCCTCGGTCTTCGCCATCTGTGCTTGTTGTGTGATGAATCAGTCATGCTGGGACTCCATTGGTCAGCTGATTCATTGAAAACCACAGAACATAGCTTGCCACCAGGCTATGGTGATTTTGTGTGCCTCACGCCGAGGAACTGAAACACAGAGCTTGTGTTTGTGTTGAGGGAAGGGCAGCACAGTCAGGTGAAAACTAAGTGATCAATGCCCAGAAGTTCCGTGAGTAATTCTAAGAGATCGAGAGTCAAAGGCAGCATAATGACTCCCGGCAAGAAGGTCCTGGGTTCGAATCCCGGGTGTGTGGAGTTTCCATGTTCTCCCCATGTCTGTGCCGGTCACCTCTGGGGTGTTTCGGGTGTTCTGGGTGTTCCTCCCACCGTCAAACAGACATGCATGTTAGGGTTAACACTCCTGCCCGTGCCCCAGAGCAAGGCATTGGGAAAAAAGAGCCGGACACATTTCCTTACATGTAATGACGAATAAAGTTTAGCTTGTTTTAACAGTCAGCAGGTTGCATTTTTGAAGGGAGATGGGTCTCCTACGGAGTTTTGCAAGAAAGGACAAACCTACAATCTTATATAGGGACTCTTTGTATGTGTATGTATGTGGAATATGGGGAGTCACGAGAGCAGTGAAGCTCCAGGAAGAGGGGGAAAAAAATTGACACGGAGGTTGGAAGAATGATAAAGGGCCAGCAGGGAGGGGGGACTTCCAGGGTCATTGTACACATAACAAGTGCTACACCTTCACAAGGACATCGGTTACGGCTACAGCCATACTGCTGATACCCATGGTGACCCAATAAATGGATGCGAGAGGCTCGCTATCCAAGACGTTCGCTCCATCTCAATAGCAGGCCTAAAATTAGAGGACGGTGCCTTGATTTATGTGGAAAAGTATGGGGGTGGGGGCACATTCCATGACTGCTCTGGGCAGGAAGTTTTGGAATCTCCATGGAAATTAAGGCAAAACAGAGTGCTCCGCAGTTATTTTTCCAAGTTTTTCTCACAGGCTATTGTGCAAAAAAAAAAAAGTGTCCAAAAGCCCCCCCAAATGAGGCCAGTGCTCACAGTGTCTCCCCTTTTGTGATGGCTGACACTGCCGGTCAACTTACTATAGGACCTGGTTACCATTTGGTACTGAGTAGGCTGAAGCCATGCAATATGAACACAAGAGTAAGAGAGGCTATGAACTACTTGCAGCACATGATCACATCACTCTATAACATATCTATTCCCTAGTGACCGTGGACGCAAATAAACAACTCAGCCACTGTGGTGTTACATTCAGATTCAGCTGCTCAGATGAGAATCATATGCAATTGTTTAGAGTCACGCCGATCAAATCACAGCCATAAATGCGATTGCTTCAGAGTTTGACGGCCTACTTCCCCACAGAAGCCTAGGCACCTATCAGGAAATTGTACATTTCTATGGAATGCGTAAGATCCATGACCACGTTGGCTGGAGGATGAGATAATGAGAGCTCGCTGGCCAGTTTTGCCTGGAGTGAGGCCCTTTCTGTAGACCCACTGATACTTGGCACTGCTCTCAGTCATGTAATCGTGACCTTCCACCTGTACGGCCACCATCGCCGCCCACAGTCAGCGGTGTGTGTGTGTGTGTGTGTGTATGGGGTGGGGGGGGCATGGAGAGGCGTTACAGCACTGACTTCTGCCAGTGGCCGAAGGCACGTCTGACATGGGATCGTTTTGAGCGAACGGGGGAAAGAAACAAAGGTCAGCTAAGATTGATTAGTGAGAGAAGTAAAGCTATTTCAGGGATACACTTCTTCTCGGGAGAGGTGCCTCGCAGGCATCGGTTTATTGTTCTTAAGCTGGGAAAAGTGGCACTTATTTGCCATAAGTGAAGGCAGCAAGAGGAAGACGTGTGGCATTCGTGGAATGCCATTTCAAGGTTACGGAGAGGAGCACAGAAGGCAAAATATTTACATTGAATGTCAAAACTTGCTGAAACGTACCCTCTGCAACCGCAGCGGGCCAATCACATGGGGCAGCTCTGCAGAGGGATCAAGCACACTGAGATCTGAAAGGTACACGAGGCAAAATACAACCGAACAGGTCGGAGAAAATCCAACACCGGAACAATGGGATTCAGTCGTTTACTGATGTAGAGAGATGATGAAACCAGAAGACACTCTGGGTTTCTGCACTCAACTTCTCTGGATGCTCACTACTTAGTACACTGGCCAAGATGGCTCAGTTGCTTCTCTTGTATTATGTAACCATCATTTATTCATCAATATTGATTAAACTCTAAATAATTCAATCAATCGATCATATGAAACGTGTACGTCTGCAGGCCGTGTGAGCGTGACAGTCCTCAGTCAATTAAATTTAAGGTATTTTCCAGTTGCTTGGTTACTTAAAACAACAACTTTACTACCTGTGGTTCATTTTCCAGTCGATGGACTTTTTTTTTTTATTCTTTTTTTTTCCGTTTTGAGAGACGGATTTGATTTGGACTAGCTTTGGAGGCTGCACTCTGCCAGGAAAATGAAAGTAAAACCCCCAAATCTGGATTGTGTCCCTTAAACTAGCCAAATATAATGTAGATGAGTGGTTTTCAAAAGTGGGGGCTATAGCCAGGGGGGCTCAGCATATTGGAGGGAATAAAAGGGAAAATGCTGAAATAAAGAAAATCCGATTTTCTTTATTATTATTATTGTTATTGTTGTTATTGTTATTGTTGTTGTAATGTATGACATGAAACATAATTTATAATAACATGTTACAATACAAAGTCAGGCATCACAGGTTTGATCCCACCACAGGGCATCAGGAAGGCTATCCAGCCTTACTCCCCTATAGTCCATCTAGATCTGTGTCAACCTCTACAACGTGAGGACCAGTTGTGACATATAAAAATAGACCTGGAAAATAATATTCATGATGTTGATGAGTGTTGCTAAGCTAAACTGACAAAACAAGGCTTATAATGGAAAACAGAAATATCGCATCTAACAGAAGGATTAAAGATTCAACATGTAAATGTAATTACTGTATTAATGAAACTAAGGAAAAGTATTCAGAAGTTGCTTTTTTGCCATAGCAGTGTCACTGGGTTTTAAAGACATCTTGCAGAAGGGAGGCCCCGGCCAAAAGCTAATACTATTGGGGAGGCCTTGGCACGGAGATGTGTGGGAACCCCTGCTGCAGATTGCAAAAGTCCATTCAAGAGCTCCAACTAAGCCTCGGAAACACAAAGCTCAGAGTATGTGAAGCTGATGAGAGCATCCGTGTGATGCTCCAACATAGTACCATGGCAGCATCCTGTGCACACTCATCAGGAGCCGAGCAATCCCATGCACACCTCCGGCTGCACCAAGACAAACACGTCGCCAGCCACAGGGCACCGGGTCAAGGCCATTATCTATCCCGACACCCACACAGGGTAGTTCCTGAGTTGGAGAGAGGCCAGCCAGTTTAATGCCAGGGTGTCAAGGTGATCCCAACTTTATCTGATTAGTTAGTCTCAATCTTCCACATGAGCTCTGACTTTCCTGGAGAGAATAAGTTTCGCCTCAGTCCCACCCTTTGTCTGACAGGAATCCTGGCTAACACCTCCCCCATACCACGCAGATGGTGATCTGACAAGGCAGCGACCTCAGGTTTTTGTTCTTTTTTCTGTGTTCCACGCTGTGTCATGGGGAGGAATCAGCTGGCCAGGGACTCTCCTGTACATGCCACTCCCCCGCCTGCCTATCCCTGAGTGGGCACCTCGTGTCCCCGTCGATCTGGTCTCTGGGTGACCTCGAGGGACACCCCATAATAAATGAATCCCTATATATCTGATCAGTTTACCCTGGGTAACACATATAAGAGCACAAAGCTCCTGAGCACACAGCTCTCAGAGTTAAGAAGCTCAGCCAGTGACTCAGATCTCTCCTCCACTACAAGATGGTGACTGCATGATGGCTAAGTCTGGACCCCCTGGAGACGGAAGCAGGGGGGGGGATTTAGCAGAAGGATCAGCCTCATTTCACACAATACCTTCCACCCCCTGTATGGAAAGCTGATGCAACTGTAGAGCTCCCTGAGTGTAGAGGCTCACCGTGTGGAGGTGAGGTACAAAGCACTCTTTTGTGCCATCTGTCAAGCCACACCCAAGTACTGTCTAGTATGGCACAGTGATGTGGTGCTGTAGACAGGACAGCGGCACAGACGCGCGTGAGCAAGATGCTGACGCAGGGTGTCTTAACTGAACTGTCTGTGAAAGCTGATGCATGATCTGATCCGTATAATGGGCCACCATGCCACACGACCCTCCGACTGTCATTCTCATTAGGCCTGCTTGTTCATGTATAGAGGATGTACACTTTGATATGCATGGGTTATTAAATACACCAATAGACCGCAGTAACACTGGAGAGTCCATCCATCTGTTGTCAAACACTTATCTGAGGTCGAGTCATGCAGCCATACTGGAGCCCACCTCAGGCCTCTTTGGGTGAAATGCAGGGAAACACCCTGGACTGGTCACCAGTCTATCACAGGGCAGAGCAGTTAGGGGAACAGTGCCTTGCTCAAAGACACTTTGACACGTCTCTCTCCAGGTCCAGGGATTAAACCTGCAACCTTTTGATTGCCAGACGACCAGTCTACCCACTGAGCTACGCCACTTGTACTAGCATATCTGCAATATGCTTTATATTCATATACACAATATCGAGGAATGACAGGGAAGAGATGTTTGTCCTCATCCAGAGGATCCACACTCAGAGAGACCAACAAGACAAGACCAAGAAAGTAAAGGCATACATGGAAACACCCAATGCCCCACCATCTACTAATTTGAGGCCAAGAGGAAACGTTTACCGAAGAGGAGTCATTCCCACTCACACGAGGCAGACAAAGTAGTGCTCTCTTCCACCCATCCATCCGTCGTCAGCCACTTATCCTCAGTCAGGTCACGGGAAACTGGAGCCTATCTCAGTGCTCATTGGGTGAAAGGTGGAGAAACACCCTGGACAGGTCACCAATCCATCACAGGGCAATTAAGGGAATAGTGCCTTGCTCAAAGACATTTCAACACACTTCTCTGCAGGTGCTGGGATCAAACCTGCAGCCATCCGATCGCCAGATAACCACTCTACCCACTGAGCTATGCTGCCCCAGTTATGCAGTGCTTTATACATAAATCCTTTCATTTAGAAAAATAGAATGATCAGTGAAATTCGGGTCTCATACTTTGGTTTGAACTTGTTTGAACAGGGGCAGCATAGCTCAGGAGGTTGTCTAATAATCAGAGGATTGGTGGCTTGATCTCTGGCCCCCTGCATAAAGTGTGTTGAGGTGTCCCTGAGCAAGACACAGAACCTCTAACTGCGACCTGCTCACTGCTCCTATACAATAGGATGGGTTAAATGCAGAGAACAAATTCCATGGCACAGATGTATGACAAATAAAGCTCCCTCTCTCCTACTGAAATATGCAATATTGCTATCATGTATAACTATTGTTATATTGCATTCTACCAATGACATTTCATGTGCTTAGTTCCATATTTTCAGTGTATACATGTGATCTGCTGCACCACCCAGGAGAGAATTTTTCAATATGTGCATTAAGGGACATAGTTTGCATTCACACCTGGTTTGGGATTTAGCAGGACCCTGGGTCCAACATGCAGTGATTTGGATTGTTAGGCTGCTTGCATCTGGTCACACAGGTGTGGTTGCTATTCTGCACTGAATAAGGAGGGTGTTCTCTCTGGTGATTAAGATGCAGTTGACATTTGCAAGCAGCTGAAAAGACAAATATGTCAAATTTATTCATTGTATTTTAGTTAGTGTGCTTCCTCTCCAGACACCATATGCACAAATACACTTTGTTGAGTTTCCATAAGCTTGGCCCTGCAGATAACTTAAGAAAACAACACAGAGAGAGAAAGAATTTTTCCGGCATATATTAAAGATTTTAATCTATTAATGTGAAATGTTAATGGCATATACAAAAGTTACCATTACAAAAGTTCACAGCAACATCACAATGGGTCAACCAGCTGGAGCAAGGCATCTGAATAGAACCTTTTGTATAACATGTCATCAGGTATAACTTAAATGTATTCCAAATCTTTGGCATCACAAAACGGATACAAAATGTACAAATGACAGTAACTAAAAAATATATTAATGTCTCTCACTTCAAGCGGCCCTTTATGTAAACACAGTCTAAAGTGATAAGGGCATTAAAAAAAATCCAAAAAAAAACCAGCTGAATTGGACACGTCGCATTGACCAGCAAATACAACATGGCAGAAAATAAACATAATCTTAAAGGGGAATACCAATCAGATGGATGAAGTTACAATTTTAATAGGACCTTGATCATAAGATCAAGCTGCACAATCTGGAGTTACACCTCAGAATATAAATTAACAATAATCAGAAAATGCTGGGGTTTGTTGAGCAACACAACAAGGTTTTAAGATTATTTCTTCAACAGAATTATACTTGTATTCCTAAATCAGATGACCTTCCTATATCAAAATGGATGTGTATTCCAATTCACATCTCCCATTGGAATTCTATGAATAATAAAGGGGATCAGGCAGCCTCCTCCCATATCTTACCAGCTAGCGGTGCATAATGCTGATGTTATGATAAGCCAAAACGCAACATAAGCAACATAAATGAATACGGAAGTTCGGTGGTATTCCCCTTTAAAGACTAGAGGAATTCTTATTCATGGCACATTCCAGTTTAATTCAGCCTTAGTAAACACTCCTGTATTTACTCTAAAAGGGGATCTACATTCTGCAGTGTTCAATGACCCTGACTTGTGTAGACAGAATTTAACACACCATGCCATGTCAAGGACATTGTAACAAGAGAAATGTGAGAAACAAGAGTAAAGAAGAAAGCATAACTCAATAGTAGACAGTGTTGGTGACAACAAATAGAATGGCAAATGCTCACCAAATATAGTTGGCCGTTCCCATTTTACTCTAATCAGTCTAGTTGCTCATGGTAGGACCAGCTATCATGGCTCAGAAAAAAATAGCTAGACCCAGAAAAAGAGCAGTGTTGAGAATGCATGGAGTTTTTACAAGGCCGTGGGGTCAGACTTTAGATAGCCTTTTTCTTTAACGGGAGCATTCCTTCAGAGAGGAATGTGGGGAGATTAGCTGCAGCATGTCAGCAGAGGGGAGAGGAATGCTGGGCAGTAGCCATCTGAGGCCCCAAACATTAACCCGGGATCTTGAAAATTAGACCCCCGTGAAACACCGTCAATCCTGTCATCTTTTTTAAAAGAACGAGCAGACATTTTCTGTTGGCTCCAACTTCAGTGGGAGTTTTCAAACCATGCTCTGTTGTGGGCAGAGCCTCAACTGGCCATTAACAAATACCTTCCGTGTGGTTAATTTAAGATAGGGAATGCTGAAGGTAGGTTAATTTGTATTTAGTCAAGCGGTGTGTTAAACAGAGTAATCCTAAAACATGTAGAGCATGCTTCTGCCAGCTTTACTAAGCACTCCCACTGGTATCAGAAAAGACAGTGAAGGGAGGCCTGTGGCAATAATAGAACAACCAAGTTACCATGAACAGATTGATACACAGTCCAGGAAAGAGTTACTTGTGTCATGTTGGCACAAAAAGGGGAGCACAGAAAGACATATGCGAATAACTGAATGTACTGTTTCCTTCCTTTTCTCTCGTATAAGAAAATTGTCCAATATCACAGTGAGCAGCACTCAGTAATATAAATACATGACTAAAAAAAAAAAAACACAACATGCACAGCATTTATACAAAATAAGCAGCTCATTTCCTATACTCTGCAGGAAAGCAGAGAACCGTCCAGGTACCTTGAAGAATTCAGACTTGCCAGGGAACATTGCAAACTAAACATGAATTTTTGAGGTGCACAGAGTCAGTATAGGAAAGCTCAGCTCTCCAAACCGAACTGAGAAGCATTCTTTAATTTCTTTTCTGATAACACATGTTGGTGGAAGTGAAAACGCCTGACTCTCAGAGAAATCCTCCAGCAGCTCTGTCCAGAAGTCAGGCAGGCTTTCTTTCCTTCCTTGTGGTGGGTTTAAGGGAAGCCTTCCGCTTTTCAACCACAATGTCACTGTGTTTTTGCAGATCGGTTGCATGAGCACCTTATGACTTTAGATAAGAATTTCAACCACTTCTGCCTCTGAGCAACTGATGTTCTTGAATGTTTTGACTGGTACAGTCTGCTCCTCCAAGTTCTCTGTATTGAAGATAAAATTAGCCCATTAGATAAAAAGTAGGCTAAAGCAAATACAAGCTCAATTCGATCGACCTCCATCTGTCATGCTTACACTTTAACTAGCAAAGCTCAAAGGGCAGGCTTATCTTTCAAATTAATATAAGGGTAATTTCTGATAGCAGCTGCCTTGGTTCACAGAGAGGGAAAGCAGGGCGTTGAAATCAGCACTTAAGACAATATACCCACCGGGGGAGGGTGGCGAGTTAGCTTGTGAAGACGTGGGCTCGTTAGGCTCTGCAGTGTGCTCAGGCTCCTGCAAGGACATATCACTCTGGGTGCTGGAGTCACGGCTCTGAACCTTTGTCACTGCACAGTATTGGGGTGGCGGCAAAGCAACACCCGTCTGGTCATCTGAGAGGCTCTTCCCTACAAGTGCAGACAAAAAGAGAGAGATGTTTAATTACCAGATCACATCTAGACACAGTACACTCCCAAACATCTGTTCGGCGGAGTACCTCCTGTAACTATTCTGGATTTGCTATTCTTAAGTGAGGGATGATATACATTCCAGTTTAAAAAACACATCTATTTGAGGGACACTAAAAGGTTGTCTTCAATTCCAGTTTTTTTTGGAAGTGTACATTCTGTCTGGCAGCACTGGCCTGTCTGCCAGTTGTCTCTTGATAGCATGTGTCACTTTAGTTTAAAGATTCTCGACTAGGATTCTAGGCAATGCATGAACTGTGACCCCACCCTCTTCCACTCACCTTTCCCATTAATGGTGCAGTCTACTGGGCTGTTGTTGGCCACTGTGTTGATGGAGGGGACAGACCTAGCCATCCGAAGCCCTTGTTTGTCCAGCTTGTCCTGCTCCCATCTAGAACGCTGCTGAAAGACCCTGATCACAGCATCTTTTTCCAAGAGCAGGGCATGGAGGACCCGGATCCTTCACATATACACAATACAACATGAGTACACCTATCCACAGTAGACAGAGGTAAATAACCATAGAACTCTCTGGATGTGAGCAAGAATTAAGACAGATGTGTACCTATTCTCCATCTCTTGGTGTCTGTGACTGGATAATGGCAGATCTTCATTGAAACTGTTGTTCGGTGAATGCCGGGGTGAGTGATTGATGATGGTTGTATCTCTGTGGGTAAAGAAGAGCATTGTAAACATTGCATCACTAAGAAAGAATCACAGTTGCAGCTTTCTGATGATTTCATCCTTTTTCCTTTTCCATATTTTTGGATGTTTAAACTACCTCTGTGCTGCAGCAGTGGCAGCTGCATCCATGGCAAACTGCCTCATAGTGCTCTCCTCCAGATACTTTTGTTCCCACTTGGTGATGTCTGCCTCAAGAGCCAGAATACGCTCTTCCCTCTCCCTCAGCTGCTGCTGCACAGTGCAGGAACTCATTTCTGAGGCCAGCGGCCCAGCTGCCTGGGTCTGAGACTGCCGATTAAATAAGAAACAACAGTGAAAATCGTTTTACTTAACCATATTTATGCTGTCATAGATTTAGAGATGATAGACAGGATCTATGGGATCAGGAATCTCACCCCTCACCTGTTTTGCCCTAAGACTTTTCAGCTCCTGCTCCAGCCTCGTGCGGAGCCGCAGTTCCAAGGCCTCTCTCTTCTCACAAGCGGCCTGTAGCTGAGCTAGTGCGCTCTGCAGCCGCTCCACCTTCTCTACATAGGCTCGCTTCCTTTGCAGCTCTTCCTCCAGTTTCTGGTTACGGACCTGTGCTGAGCCCAGAGCCTGCTCCAGCGCTTCCCGTCTCCGGGACCACTCCTCACCAGAGAGCCGCAGATGCTGAAGCTGCCTCTCCAAAGTTTCTCGTTCCCGCTGCTGCTCCTCAACTGAAAGATAAGATAAGATATTCCTTTATTACACACGGAAGGAAAAGCAGAAGGAAAAGCAGAGAAAATGTTGTTAGAAATGCAGCACATATTGAAACAGTTGCATTCTCTGAAGAGCTACAGTACAAGGCAAGAAATGAGATTAACACATCCATCATCCCCTCGTCTCTCGAGACATTCTAACGCTAAGGTCACAGGAATGCAGTTAGTAAGTAAGATGGTCAATCAGACTGCTAAGTGATCACTCGGGAAGTCATCCTTTTGTTGGAATGTAATCCAACAAGGGACATTCTCACAACATTGTAAACCATGTAGTAAAAGAATAGACCATGTGACCTTGTCCTGTCCTTAGCAAATGAATCAAAGGGAGCTGCGAAGTGAAGATACCCAAAAGTCTTGAAATAATGAAATATTCTAAATCTACTAACTAGTGAATCTAATTGAATCCAAATGAAAAAGTAAACTTTGAGGAAGCAAAGAAACAGTTTGTCTCCTGTCCATTTCAAACGGGCGAAGATTACACAAGAGTGCATGCCTGTAAAGGGAATGTAGAATTCCTCTTATCCACTTATGCACACAAGCATAGCTTTGTACTGGGGAAAGCCTTGGAATGCCTTGAGAGGACAGGAGGTAAACAGGCATTTCCAATGAAAATGCTAGCGTCCCAAATAAGAAAAAAAGTATGAACTACATAAAGTGTAAATTGGATTTAAAATGCTATTTTACCTCTACTGTGGTAAAGTAACTGTTGTAGGGGGGGGCAAAACATCTGAGAACAAAGTTTCAGAATGCCTAAGTAGTATACTACATGGCACAGAAGTGCCTCTGCGATGGCAATAATCACTCAGGGTAATGTTTAACAGAACAGTACATGTGTATTGTGTAACTGCAGATAAAGATGACTGAGAAAAGGAAATAGTATCCGTTTTCAATCCTTCTGAATTATTTCACAAGATCAGCATATGAACGGTTGATAATGAATAACAACAATAATAATAATAGTGTGTCAGTGGAAAAGAAGGCTAACATTTGGAAGTAAGTCATGGTCAAGTTCAAAAAACCTTACACAACACTGTCTTCTACATCAGAATTCAAAATGTATAAAATGAATAGTTTGGCCCCTCAGATGAATATCATTTAACGCAGACATAATACTGAAAAAAAGCCTGATTGATCTGCCACTAACTGACCCTGACATTGAACCCTGAGGTAAAGAAATGCCCATACAAGGGTTATGTTGAGTTAGGGATGGATGTCCTGTAGCCCCGATCCTATGAGGGCCCCTTAAGGAGAGAGGTTGGCAGCAATGCAACCCTAAGCAGAAGGGAGGGAGGCATTCCAATAGCTGGAACAGCCAGAAATACCAAAAAAATTCATGGAATCCAGGCCACATTTACTGCCGCTATGAAAAATGGCTGGTATTTGAGTGCTAAAAGCAACACATAGCATTAGAAGTAGAGTCATCTACGTCTCCATTTGTGACATCTGCCTCACAGCGGGCCACCTTGATGTGGTGAGAAATCCATTTCAGCAAAACTAACCCTGCCATTGTGAAATGTTTCGCAATAGAGGGCGATTTGTCAAATTCAAGCCTGTAATTAGATCCTGAATTTCTTTCCACCATTTCTTTGCCAGGAGCCCACCTCACTCAAGAGGTTGCAAAATAGTACAACAAAGAGAACATTTCCACTTAGGAGAAACAAATGCAATAACAACTCACTCTGTTCAAGGAGTTTTGAGAAGACATGCTGCTTCTGGTCTGTAGATTCAGCCTCCTTGGCCACTCGCTGTTTTGTAGCCGTCTCGAGGCGCTCTGCAGTTTACATATGAAATAGAGTCAATGGATATATTCATTTGTGTTCAGTCATTTTCAAAGGCAGGCTATGCAGTGGGACAGTTGTGTTTAACCAGGTGAAAAGTGGCCATACCTCTCAGGTCTCTGTTAAAGTCATACAGCCTCTTGATCTCTCCTTCTAGTTTGTTCCTCATTGTTTTCTCCAGTGCTTCCCTCTTGGCAGAGCCCTTCATAAGTGTCTCATATGCCTCAGATATCCTCTGGATTTCCAACTCCAGCTAGGGAAAACATTTAGAGGACAGTTTTAGTTAGAAAGCATACTCTCGAAAAGAAAATACCATCAGTCTAAATTGGTACCTTGTGTTCCAACAACTAAAAAATCTATGAAGCTGATCGGCCTCGGGTAAAAAGCTGCCTTGCATGTTTTATGTGTAAGCCTGCCTGCAAATGGCTCATTTGCAGGCAGGCTTACACCCTCTGCCCCTCTGAAAACTGGGAATCAACATTCCTCAGTGAACCCTTATGGGTCCCAGGTGTGAGGGCATTCATCTCCCTTCATGGCAATTTGCCAGTATGCCTTGAAACACAAAAGGAGCAGGATGTGTTGTAAGCATTTGAGACTCTGAAATAGGAAGATAAGTCTCTGCTGTGCTGTGTTTGTTATGATACATAACAAGGAGAAACCAAAGTCTTGAGAATTTCCCCCAACAGCAAAAGTGATGTTTTTGATGGAGGGTTGTGTACAGTAAAAAAACACAAAATGGCTGACATACACCTGAAACAGCTGACTAGTTTGAGTTTAGCATACTTGGAGAAAAATAGATGTATTTGTTAAAATCACAGCATTTCCTATTTGATGAATCTCTGTGATCTCAAAATACCAGGTCCCTTATCACCCTGACATGCAGTACTGTGCTAAACTAGTGCTTAACAGTTTTCCCACACCCCTTTGTGAGCTCAATTTATTACAACACTTCTCACCTTCTGCAGCCTGGCTGCTTTCTCGGTATAGACCTCCACCTCTTTCCTCAGTCTTTCATTCTCCCGCATCAGCATGTCCATCTGAAGTGGGTTATTGCTCAGGTTGGTGGAGGCTGTGGAGAGTAGCTCTGTGTTGGCAGAGTTCACTGTGTGGTATACACCATTGTGAACCACCTGGGGCTGAGCAGACACATACCTGATGAGAGAAGAGATGAGTAATTTGTTAAAACACTGGTGAAGACAGCAATTGGCAGGATGAACTATATGAATGAAGTGGTTACACAACAGCTGTGGTAGTATCCTATTCACAGGAATGACTTGACAGGCTACGCTGAGGTCTGATGCTGACCAGCTACATGAAAATCCCAACCCAAGTGAGCAGGCTCTTTAAACTCAATTGTAACCCCATTCAACACTGTGACTCCTGTCTACTATGATTACCTGTGATTTTGTGAGTGGAAGGGTGGCGGAGGCTCTCTATAATAGTGTCCATGCTCCTGTGAGTGGCTGACCATATAACCAGGAAGCTTCACACAGAAGGGATAGTCTGGTGGTGGGCCACGCTGATCTGGACGCTGTTGGGACACTTGCCCGTTTAAAGCCACTGGGCTAGCACGATTATTGTACAGCTGGGGATAGCTATGTGAGGAGCTCATTGGTAGATTGTCTCTTAGTCCCTTCCTTTCTAGAGAGAGTTGCATGAGTCGCTCACTAAGGGAGCGAGCGTGCTCCCGTTTCAGGTCCCACTGACCCTCACTGAGATTCCCCATCATGTTCATCACACCTGGGCCTTCCCCCTCGGTTTGTCCCTTGTAGGAGATCAGGTACTGAGAGTGGGCCTTGGCCTCCTCATATGTCGGCAGCTCTTCTCCGTGGAGCTGGTATAGGTGGCATATGGGGCTTTCCGATAGTGGGCAATCCACCTGGTGCTCCTGGCCTTGAGGCTCTTGCCTTGTTGACATCTGGATGTACTGTGACTCCTCTTGAGTAAGGCTCTCCAGTGAGGACTGAGGACTGTCTGTGCCTTTACCACTGCTGCCTCCACGCAGGGCCTGCTGCTGGATAGCAAGAAGTATGCTGGTATCAGTTAGATTCCCGTAGCGCAGCTGTTCTTGAATAAGACGGTGCAGGACCGTTCCAGAGGAATCCTCACCAGTTCTCATTTCATTCAGTAGAGAATTGGCTTGAAGCGTCGTCTAGATGTAGTGTAAGGGATTTGATGCTGAGAAAAATCACAAATCTGCAGAAAGAACAATTGTTTTTGTCAGTGATAAATTAGAAATATTATGGCAAAATAAGCTACATTGAACCCTCATGTTCTCTTCACTCGTTAGCAAATGAACATAATGTTCACGGGTCGCATCGACCCAGACCACTTTTGAATTTTGGATCAATGCAATGAAAACGTATGAAAAACTTAATTAAACACATACCTCACATCTTATATTAATCTCATTTATTGATTACATTAGCTATTTATGGCTTATGGTGGTTATTCAAAACAAGTCATTATGACCCAAAAAGAACACAAGTGTGGAAGATTCTTACATAATGAGAAGAAGTATTGCATTTCCACTACATATGCAGTGGTAGCGCTTCAATTTCGAGTCAAAACAATTCAAGCTACCAACAAAGAGACACTTTTTTAAACTTTTGCCTCAAATGAAATTCATTCAGATACAACCCAGAATCACTTGTGCTGAAGAGGGTGTTTACTCCTAATGGCTAAGTGACATGATATGGCCAAGTGAGTACAGATTCCATTCAGTTGCCTAATCACTGTATACACATTCTCAAGACCCACATAGACGAGGGACTGTACAAATACAGGCAACGTTGGAGCCCCGCCAGGAAGCCACAGAAACAACACAAAGCTGTGATCCTGAAACGTTTCTAGGGTATGATAATAAGGATATGTTAAAAAAAACATTCACAACCAGCGTGTTTAGCCTTAAAACGCCGTAATGCTACGTGGAGAAACGATGTTATGCTGCTGAATTCACAGGTGGAACACATATAGTGAGGAGAATGTTTTGGGGGAGCAAAGATCTGAGGCAACATTTCAACACCGGCTTCCACATTCCTACCAAACTACCGAAGACTGGGTGCATATCCTCTCTGAACTCTACACATTGTATTAAGGTCTTAAATCCCAGAGGTGATGTGAATCGTTGACAAACTGGCATCTGAATCGCGGTAGAGGTTAGGACGTGTGTGAATCTACTGAGCGTGGGAGAGAGAAAAAAGAAAAGCTCCTTACTTGTAGTCTGAAGGCGCTCACCAGATATCACGGTGTCATCCTTCGAGGAAAACGGTGTAATCTCTCAAAGTTGGGTTGATAACTGGAGGGGAAACGAACACCATTCCAGATAACTATCCTCGGAGTTTTGCGCACAGGGGTGACCTCGGTGCGCACTAGACGCTCTCCTAGCAGAGTGAGCGGGAGGCAGAGCTCGGCGCGCTAATAAATGACTGAGGGCCGATTGTTCGCTGCGACTGGTATGAACGGAATGTAGAAGGCTCCGAGTCCCTCTGGGATCAGAGGCAGGAGAGAGGAGGGGGAGAGAGAGAGAGAGGGAGAGAGAGAGAGACGGGGAGAGAGAGAGACGGGGAGAGAGAGAGAGAGAGAGAGAGAGAGAGAGAGAGGGGGGGGAGAGAGAAGGGGGAGAGAGAGAGAGAGGGGGAGAGAGAGAGAGAGAGAGAGAGAGAGGGAGAGAGAGAGAGACAGAGAGAGAGAGAGGGAGAGAGAGAGAGAGAGAGAGACGGGGAGAGAGAGAGAGACGGGGAGAGAGAGAGAGACGGGGAGAGAGAGACAGAGAGAGAGACAGAGAGAGAGAGACGGGGAGAGAGAGAGAGGGAGAGAGAGTATGA
>OMLC01002259.1:0-10001 GCA_900302585.1 Regalecus glesne
ACATGTTTTTGGAAAGCATATGAGAGATATTATGGAAAGGAAATAGGACCCTATGAAAATAAGCTTTTAATTGAATTTGTAATTGTATACACACACGAGTACAGATGTTTGCTTTCAAGTGTGTATGTTGACTTTCTAAAACATTTTTAAAACAATTTCAGGGATAAAGATCTGTTTTCACAGGTCTCCATTAGGACACAGACAGAGCATGGGGGGTTTAGGCCAGATGCCCTTCCTGATACCCCGTAGTGGGATCGAACCTGCGACACCTCCTTGTCACTTCCTGACGCACATGCTCAACTGCTAAACTAAACAGTTTCAATGAAAAAATGCAGTATTCAATCTGGCATGGTGCATATTTTAAAAACTCAATCCTAAATATCCACATAGAAAAAAAATCCCCAGAATGCTGAGTACAATACAGTAATCAATACAACTTTGACAGGATAGTCCATGACCAAAGTGGCAGTCCGTCTATCTCCATATTATCTTTTCTCCTCGTCTGTAGCTTCTTCTCCTTCAGCATGGGTCTTCTGATGAGCCTTCAGGTTGCTCTCCCGGCCATAGCTCTTCCCACAGGTGGGGCAAGTGTGCCTGTTGCAACCATGAACCCGGGCCATGTGGGCCTTGAGTTGCTCAGCCCGGGCATAGCTCTCCTCACACTCTGTGCATGGATGAGCCTTGCGTGGAGGTGGGGGAGGTCCATGCTTATCCCTCTTATGGGCCCGGAGGGCTGTAACAGAGGAGAATATCAGGTCACAATCATTTTCAGGACAGGGGATCTTGAGAACAGATTGTGGCTGCTGCTGCTCCTTGAGAGACTGCCCATGTTGTTTGGTTCCCTTTGCTCCTTTTTCTAGCTCTGCTCCGCCTTCCTCAGCTTCCTTACTCTTCTTGTCACTGGTTGTCTCTTTCTCAGCTACCTTCTTCGGTGGACGGCCACGTTTTCTGGCAGGGGGTCTAATGTCACAATTCTGGGTGTCAGCAAAGATCTCCTGGTGTTGCAAGAGCTCTGCTTCCATCTGGAAGCCCAGATTGCACTTCCCACAACGATAAGTCTTGGAGTCTTCATCGCCCTCTTCCACAGGCTGAGGATGCAGGGCGATGCGATGAGTGCGAAGTCGAGTTGAACTGCGGAACACCATGCCACAATCTTTGCAGCTATACTGCCGCTCTGTACACTCCTGCCGCCGATGTGTCATCAGCTGTTTGAAATATAACCAAGGAACAAGAATAAGAAAAGGACAAGAGAGATTTGTTAGCATGGTTCTTAATCTTTTGTAGACATCCATCTCTAAAGAAGCATTATTGAAGTGGTGAATTTCTGGCCTTCTTTGTTCTCACCTCAGAGAAGGTGCGAAAGCTTCCCTGACAGTTGGTGCAGCGGAAGGGCTTGTCCTCTGTACTATGGGAGGCCTGGTGTTGGGTCAGCTCCTCAGAGGACAAGAAGCTCCGGTCACATACATAGCAGGTGAACACTGTATCACTCTGCTAAGTGGCAAAAATAGAAAAGCAGGGATGAGAGAGAAAAACAGTTGCTGCATATAGCATAGTACAACACACCAGCTATGAATATCAATTGAAACACTTGCATTTTTGCAAGAAAGAACCTTAAATTGTACTTATTTGTCATTGTACATACAAAAAATTATTATCTGCATTTAGTCCATCCTATCGGGGTGGATGGATATGGGGATGGGGCAGCATAGCTCAATCCCTGGCCCCTGCAAAAACCTTGTCAAGATGCCATTTAGCAAGACAGTGATCCCTTAACTCCTCCCTGAGCACTTTGCAATGGCTTCACTCACTGCTCCTATACAATAGGATGGATTAAATGCAGATAAGAAATCCCGCAGGCCTTGGTCATGTGGCAAATGAAACAATTCTATTGTATTCTGTTGTTTAGGAGCAGTGAGCAGCCACAGCACCAAGGAGGAGTTAGGGGTTCAGTGTCTTACTCAAGAACACCTCAATGCACTTTCTGCAGTCTGATTACACCTCCGATTACTAGATGCCCTACTCCCTGAGCCTGAAAATGAGTTTTGGTGCACTGCAACATTTCTGGTTCATTAACCAAATTGCTTTAATGCAGAAAGATAAATGGGTGTATTTTTTAAAAAAATCATTCCAATACCGAGTAGCGCAACAAGCACAATTTACAATCTATAACATATGTTCTTATCTTTGTTTCTAACTTTTGCCCCACGGCTTTTTTTAAACCCTGTGTCTACTACACCTGTTGCAGTTGCTGCTTGTATTCCTCCCTGTGACACTTTCGGACATGCCTTTCCTTAGCCTTGGAATTGCAAAAGGTGATGAAGCACTGGAAACATTGCAGACTGTCATGCTGAACTGCGAAACAGGGAGAAGCACTAAGTTAGATGGCCGGCAACAACAAAAATTTTAATTTGGTGTACCTCGATCACTGTAACATGAATATGCAGGGTTCATGATGAATAAGAAGTGACCCCCCCAAAAAAAGATAAATAATGCATAATAATGCAAATCTGATGTATAATAACATGGCGTGTACTCACAGGGCTGCAGAGGAGTGGGATTCAGAGGCTCGGACTTAGTGTCGTGTGAGGTCGCCATCCTTTCGCCCCCAACAATGACTTGCTCGATCTTCAGCAATTCCATACTGTTGAATTAATAAACGACTGAAAAACGGTTGCGATACTGTGGAATCTATACATGACCACGCATAAACACAACGCTGTTCTACTACATGCATTGTCGACATGTTGGGGTCAGAGGGGAACGACTGCAGAGAATGACGTCAATTTAGCCCGCGTGTGGGTACGTGAGGAAATTCTTTCAATTCGATGCCACAATATGAGGACTCATCTACACATCGGTCGATCAATAAATCAGATTAATCTAGATTATTCAAGCACGAAAATCCATGCGGGTTGTATAATATGCACAGGAAGACGCAGATTTTATATGAGTAAATGGGAATTCACAAACACGGACGCAACGGAGGTGGGGTGAGCTGACGTTACATGAGAAGTAAAATCACTACTTCGACCATCAAATGATACGTTAAGAAAATGTGCTGCGATGCGTGTATTTATATAAACTCATAAGTAGGCGGTTCCCGTTTCAACTCGTGGGTGAAAATGGGCGCTATCGGACTTTTTTTGGTAAATAATTCGAAAATGCAGCTAACGCTTACCCCTTGAGGTGTCCAATGAAGTGAAGCCGTGATGACCGCTCGACCCTCGTCATGTGACACGGGTGAGACTAGAACACCGTCTTATGGTCACCGCTAGGGGAGGGACTAAACAAGTGGTAGCGGAGAGTTTTGGGTCCATGATAGAATACGTATCCCCTGTGGCGTTGTGGGATCGCACGTCTATTTTGATTTTTCTGGCTTGTTAATTTCATACAACCCAAGACTTCTAGGTATTCAGACACGGAATTCTTGGCTGTTTGTCTGATCCCAGTACATAATCAAATTCATTGGCTCAGGGTACTGGTTCACAGTAACTTCCAGAACTTGCGTCCATTCTCAACCTCTTGTCTGGAGGTAGTGTTTCCACCAAGTGACCCCAGACAACCCTTTCCCCACATCAACCAGCCCTGAACGAGGGGGGGTACGAATTCGTTCCCAGGCCCGTGTGGAGATATAATCTCTCCACCTGGCCTATGGTTTGCCCCGGGGTCTCCAGCATGAGACATCTCACTAGGGAGGAGACCAACAAGCTTCAAATATACCCTTCTTCATTATATGACAATGTAGTTGGGATAGCCTTGGTCTGCTCATATCAGCAAGCTTCAAAGCTGCACCTGTTTATTCAGAGTCCATTGTTACTTGGCTCTCTCCTTACCTTACCTGCTAACTGTATAAGAAGCAGACACAGAAAGCCTTTTATTTGTGCAATGCTGTGGAGACCTTGCTCTCTGCATGCAATGTGCTCATTTGCTAATGCTGAAATAAAACTCAAGTAAAGACAAATTGTCTCTTCTTTACAAAATTTCTACAATACATCAGAACACACAGACTGTTAAGAATCACCATCAAAATGGTACACTGGCATTGCTTATACTGCAGCAGCCTGGCTATTAGTGGCTTCAAGATAATGTATCTGAAACTACAGGATGCCAAGTTGTAAACAGCAGAAATGGAGGAAATAATTTGTAGACATACTAACAATTGAAACTCAAGTGGTTCTTTTCTTTTAACTCTACATGTAATACGTTACCAACATATATATAACAGCTGAAATCTTGATTCAGTTTAAGATTAATAGGATTTTATTGGCAACTTAAAACAAGGCAGACTGAGGAAGGCATATTTGATAACACAAACACCACATTCCTTGTGATAAATAACAATTAATGGATAGGAGGGAAGGGCTGAGGGGATTAATTGAAACGATGAGGCCTGGGGAGGGGCAAAGGAAGAATTTAAGCCCTGGCCTGCTGCTTCTGCTGGAACTCAGCAATTCGGCCTTCCATCACAGGCCTGAAGTGTCTGATCAATCCCTGAGAAAAGACCAGAGTGGAATAACGTATTACCTAAGTGAAGCTAACTTATTATAGAGCTATAAATGACCTAAACATGGTAAAAATGATGTGAAAAAAGTTTGAGCTTACAGAGAAGAAAGCAGAATAAGGTTGAATAATAATAATTTAATACCAGCTCATCATGTTCAACTTGTTAGCTTGTCTGCTTTGAACCAATTCAGTATCCATGCACTTTGTTACCGAGTGTCTGCTAACCTGTACTGGCCAAGCGGCACCATCACCCAGGGCACAAATAGTGTGTCCTTCAATCTGCTTGCTGATCTCCCAAATCATGTCGATCTCCGCTGGCCGAGCATCTCCACTCACAAAACGCCACATCATTTGGTTCATCCAGTCCACACCTTCAGAAGGGAACAAAGTATTTTAAGGATCCTTGTGGTTTCGCTTTATATATAAGGGCGTCATTTATTTTAAAAAAGGGAAAATAAATTAGTTAAGAACCTGTTTTAGTGTATATCCAATCGACTAGAAGGGGATTATGCTTTACTGCCAGAATCATTTCCCATAAAACACAAGCAGATTTGGCCATCTTACAAATGATTATGATTACTGCGACAAACCTAGAGATCCTTATGCTTTTGTTTTATTGACTCATATTTATCATGGCATAGGTAAATGTTTATATTTTACTTAACTAAAACTCAGATATCAATTTAAAATGAAACCATCCACCAATGCTGCTGTGTCAGCCCCTATCCGACCCTGAATAAACATCATGGTTGAACCAAGGTTTCAGCAATCAACGTTGTATTTAAGAGTGCACCGATGCCACTTTTTCCACTGCTGATATAAATTCCAAATACAACTCATTAAGTATTGACAAATGCAAAGTAATGACCCGATAAATATTTTAGCTGAACAGTGCAAACACTGCCCCAAAAAACCCATGTTAGAATCAGTATTTTGGGCTCTTTCAAAGATGAAGATGCGCACATCCTTGATAAGAAGGAAAATTGGTTTGAATGGGCAGTCAAAGAGGCCATCTATGTGAAAAGAGAAGGACCATCCCTAAACCCATGGGGGTACCTAATAGTATGTTGTATCCAGATGAATTGATTCACCTTTTTTGTGAGTACTGTTGAGATTCTAAAGAAAATAGGTCAGTCTTAACACCATCCCCTGTGTTTCCATCCACCAGCTCCAAACTAACTCCTTCCACCTCACCATGGGCCCAGGCTTCTCTACAACTTCCCATCCAGAAGGTGCCCTCCTCCCTTTACCTCGGTGATAACTCTCTCCATCCTGGAGAGGGAGATTAACAGGCAACCTACTCCTTACCTTCTCGACAAGGTGTGCACTGGCCACAACTCTCATGTTTGTAGAATTCAATCAGGCGGGCAATGGCTCTCACGATGTCTGTCTGCAATTATAATACATCTGTTCTCAGTAAATGGAATTTTGTCGATGCAGAATCTCTTCCCTCAAAGACCATATTATTAATATAACGACTAATCTTTCACACCAGTGGGAAAACTCACAGATTTGTCCATGACAATGAGTGCAGCTGTGCCCAGACCGGTTTGCGCCTGGATGAGACCATCAAAATCCATTAGCACCTCCTCACACACATTCTTGGGAATGAGGGGTGTTGAGGAGCCACCAGGGATTACAGCCAGCAGATTATCCCAACCGCCACGCACTCCACCTGAGACACACATTTAATTATTTAAACAAAAATTCTGCAACTTGCTCATCAGCTGGGATGCATTTACATATATAACACATGTACTTTTTTGTTTACCAATTCTCAAGAGGATATGTGATACCACACGTTAAATTGGAGCTGTGATTCATGTTATGTTATTACAACATCACACTCAAATTATGTTATGGGGATAATGCAACTTCCAGTGCTTTATCAACCTGCATGCCTCTCAATGAGGTCTTTCAAGGGAATGGACATCTCTTCCTCTACTGTGCATGGATGGTTGACGTGTCCAGAGATGTTGAAGAGCTTGGTGCCAGAGTTTCTCTCTCTGCCAAAGCCCAGGAACCATGAACCTCCACGGCGGCAGATGGTGGGTGCCACGGATACAGTTTCCACATTAGCAACAGTTGTTGGGCAACCAAAGACACCTTTGATGATAGCCAAATTGATAGCATTATGAAGGGAAAATATGATCATGACCATTAACACTGAGAAATTGCAATACACAGGTCTTTCCAAGCATTTAAAAGCTACGACGTAAACTTGCATATTTTCTGAAGTTTCTGGAATTTATTCAAGTGCCAGCTTAGGTATATGTATAAGCATCTCCTTCCCTTCTATGCACTATAACTCACCAACATCAGCAGGAAATGGGGGCTTTAAGCGGGGTTTCCCCTGCTTTCCCTCCAAGGACTCAATGAGAGCAGTTTCCTCTCCACAGATGTAGGCTCCAGCACCACGCATCACGAACACATCAAAGTCATAACCTGAGCCACAGGCATTCCTTCCAATAAACCCAGCAGCATAGGCCTCATTGATGGCCACCTAAGATAAAAGGAAGCACAGAGATGTAAACATCATTTCAGAACTTCCCAGATTTACAGATGGTTGAGTTGAATGAAATTGTGAGAATACTTGTAATTTGAATCCAATTTTTTTAACCCCCATTCAAAAATCACATTGACACCTGATTTCTCCCCCATTCTATCATGTGTATCACTTTTAATGTAAATACTGTGTAAGTTCTTTTTTTTAATCATTCATAACCACTAAGTTAACCGCTATAATGAATTGAATACATTCAAAAATACAGGTTTAAATCATGGTTTTCATCCCGTCTGCCTCACCTGAAGGTTGGATGACTCATTATAGAACTCTCCTCTGATGTAGATGTATGCAGCACGGGCACCCATGGCTCTCCCAGCAACCAGACAGCCCTCCACCAGTTTATGAGGGTCATTACGCATGATCTCTCTGTCTTTGCAGGTACCAGGTTCACCCTCATCAGCATTCACCACTAAATATTTAGGCCTTAGGAAAGAACACACCAAAAGAGGGAAGGACAGGTCAACTTTCACTCAAAATTTTAAAGCAGCAAAGAAGAGACTTTTTTTCCAATAGAAAAATCCCTCAATACCCATGTAATACACTTATGTGCAGACAAATCATTACATTGGCATATCCATCCACCAACAGCTGGTGGTTAAATAACATCAAAGGAAGTGAAAGGCTGCTGGGTGAAGGGGGGTAAGTGTATTCTCACTGACCTGCCATCGCTGGGCTTGTTCATGAAGCTCCACTTCATTCCAGTTGGAAACCCGGCTCCCCCTCTGCCACGTAGGCCTGAAACCTTGATTTCATTCAGGATCCAGTCTACTCCTTTCAGCAGCATCTCCTTTGTCTTGTACCAGTCTCCCCGTTTCAAAGCCCCCTTAAGCCTATTTTTTTTTTACCGGCGAGGAGAAGCATTTAGCATTTGAATAGCCATCCATGTCTATACCTCCAAAATATCAATTCCGCAGCAACGATGCGAGTAGTTTTGAATGAATGGAATAAATCTAAATTATATAAATCAATGTAAATGTAATCTAAGTTAGGTTTTTAATATTATAATGTGCCAAGAATAACAGACTAATTTATCACAGGCTCAATGCATGCCACTCATACAAACCCTACAAGGTTTTTATCAAAACTCTGTCAGGTACAAAAGGTGTACAAATATGGGAATGTTCCTTATTTCAGTTACTTTTGAGACTTCATGAAACATCCTCGCTATGTGCAAATTAGTGATGGGACATATCCCCTTGAATATACATAGCACACAATTATTATCAGACTTAATTTACCTCCAGTCATGACGACCATAAAGGTTTGTGAAAATCCTGTCCTGGTCAGCCAGAGGACCATATGTTGTCTTCTTAGGTGTGTCCTTAACAGATTATAGAAATAAGAAGAATCATACATTAAATCACCATGATTCACAAGAAAACATCCAGATTAGATAAATAAAGAAGGAAGACAATCTTCTAGTATTCACTAAATACCTGTGCAGTGCTGTTGAATCGTGTGAGTGCAGTCACTGCGCCTTGATTAATGGCAATGGGGGTACGCACCACTCCGCTCACCACCGCTCGAGACAGGGACAGCATCTTCACTATGCAGGGAAATAACCAATACTAAAGGATTCCAAAGGTTCATTCATCACATACTCCACAAACAAGTTCAATGAGAAGTGAAATGTCTTTTTTAGCCTCTGAAATTATGCAATGACAACACCAGTAAAAACAATATCAATTATATCTATACATATATGTAATATTATAAAATGTAAACTGTTTGCTGATATTTCTATTGAGTCTTGATTACGCTTGGTCTGGGGATAGAAACTCAAACTGAAAACTGTCAAAATGAAGGAAAGGAAAAGGGAAGCCACTGTGGTTGTATTCCTACAATGACATTTGTCTTCTGCGTTTAACCAAACCTATTCTATAGGAACAGTGGGCGGATACAGCACCTTGGCAGCAATTATGAGTCTTACTCAAAGACATTTCAACACTTTCTGAAGTAACTGTGGGAATCAAACCGGCAACCTTCAAATTAATAAACGACCTGTTCTACCTGAGCCATGCTGGCCCTACCATCTCCAATGCAGTGGTTGTTTTTTTTTACCCCAAACATGTCTACTAGCGCAAGTTCTTATTCAGTTATCCATGCATTCCTGTATGCTTAAGTAGGTGGCTCATCAAAAATAAACTCTTTCATATTAATGCAACTGGTAAGTTAACTGATAAAATAGATTTCAAAATAGGATCACCATGTCATCAGGTGACTAGTAGATACTTAGAAAATAGACGTTTATTAGAAATTGGTAAGGGCTTGACAGGACCTTGGGTATATAACTTGCTGATAAAACCGTTACATCATATCCTGTATTATTAAGAGTAGTAGCTAAATTCAATAACATCGTGTAGCATGCAACATCACCATAACAATCAACATTCTTCTCAATAATCAATAAGCGTACATGAAATATATACCAAAGACTTATTTCAGGTCCATAATCAAGACAAAATCACAGTGGTTCAACAACATGACCTCCATGTTCACATAATGCTAAACTACTCTAGCTAGCACCTTGGTACCTTGTAAAAAGCATGCATATTTAAAACGTAAGAGTCATATCTCAAGTCATCAACTCTTTCATCTGATCGGTTTGTTTAATCGCTGTTCAAAAATGTACAAAAAGTTACACGTTTTGATTGGAAAATACCAACTCATCTTTACCTTTGCGACGTCCCAAGTTTATGAAACAAACACCGGAAGTAAATAGCCGACCGCCCCGGAAACAGTCTTCATCTGCCGACTGATCACAGAGCCACGCTGTGGGGGCTTTTTAAATGTTTGGGACCATTGCTCCTCCTCCTTGTTTTAATCGTTTCATAACCGACCAGCAAATATGTAACAGCGAGATGGGTATAACCAGTCAGCTAAAGGGTCTGACCAGTTAATGGATAGTGAACCTGTATGAGAATATGATATG
>OMLC01002268.1:0-10467 GCA_900302585.1 Regalecus glesne
ACGCACACCAACGAGCACACACACTTTGATTTCTCATCCCTCACAAGCACCCCAACACGCGTGTATGCGAGTGCACCCATCACACCAGTGAGCACACTTTTGTTTCATCCCAGACCAACGCAGATACACCCCCCCACCCCAACACGCACACTCTTAAACACGTTAGCAATGGAAGGCAAACCACCCATGTAGACAAACATGTGGACATAGACGGTGCCGTGTATGCTCACAGGCCCATGGCTAATCATGCATCTACTGAACAGTCAAATCTCTGTGTGTGCACCTATAAAACATGATTTCCCAAGTTTGTGCGTTAAATTAGTTGATGTGGTAATTAGTGTTTCGCTTTGGCAGGTTCAGAGAGGAAAGTACGACGTGTTAGCTCGGCATCTGTTGAAATGCATAATTGTTGAGCATTGCTCAAGCATTTACAGTCTAGTTAAGGTGATTGAAGTGCTTGAAATGGGACCTTAATGTTTGCTGAAAATCCATCCTCGTCAACAACCTGTGGGACTTTTGTATTGAGAAGCAGCCTGCAGCTCCAGTCACTACTCGGAGATGTCGGTTTCTCACTCTTTTGGTGCTACAAGATAGAATTAAAAGAGGAAGGAGTACAACTGGGTTTAGGAGTAATCACACATAGAGCGGTGACCCGTCCAGGCTGCTACCCCGCCTTCTGTGCTGGGATAGGCTCCAGCATGACTTCGTGACCTGACTTCGGATAAGGGGTTGATGGATGTATGGATTGAAGTGAAACTGCTATTACAGATGGACCTGGTTTCCCATATATATCCAAATCTGGGCAACTATTTCTCCATCCATACATCATTTTGATGTCTTTAAAACAGGTGCCAGATCTTAGCAGGGTTTGACCCAACAGGTGTAGCAGAACCAACATTTTAACATCACTAAGTGATCCTCAGCTCAGCCAGGTAATGTTCTGAAATAGCTTTATCACCACCTGGCATTTACAGGCTGCCTTGACTTGTAACATGCTGTGCAATACAGGCCAGGTTTCCATGTCCAGGAATAATTCAAACAGGTTTAGTGATCACACCTTGTCCAAGTAATCCGTCAGACACACAGCAGCCTTACACGGCTGCAAGTGACAGTCTTCAGACCATGACCGACCCGACACCAGAGCTGATTTGTAAAACGTGCCGATCCGCTTTTCTCCTGCTAACAACCAGTGGTGGTGATCTCACCTGTTCCCTTGCCTCCTTTGTGACTTCGGCACATAGTGAGGATGGAGGTGAGATCACGCCTTGACATTCTGCTACCTCCTCACAGCAGCATCTTTTTTTAATGTTGCCTTTTCTGGGTGGTGCCCTGAGATGCATGTTTGCTGGATACTGTTTGTGAGACCTGCCGTCAATCATCACAGCCACTTGATCGTGACTCTCTCTCTGATTCTGCGGTCTCTGTGAATGGCTGATATTGGCTTCGACTCGTTGTCAGAGATATTTGAGGCCACTGAGACAAAGGGAACTCGATTTTGAATTGGTGCAGGGCTGGCAGAAGCACCAACCCAAGCTGATTCCTCAGGTGCATGGGGAATTTCTTCCCGCCCGCATCCATTTGGTAATTTTGTGGCTTGAGAGGAACCTGCCTGCACTGAGATGGGCCCAGCTGGGGGTGTATTAGTACAGATTCCCTGGTGCAGTATAACTTTTGTGTCCATCTTGGCTCAAAATGATGCCTTTGCCGATGCCAGACTCAGGTGTGATGAGCTTTTTTTGTGCAACGATCGAGAGGAGGAGGATGCTGGGGAACATCTATCAATCTGTGTTAGCCTATGCATACAGCCGATTGAAAGTGAATCACTGAATTAATAGCAGCAATTGCAACAATCTTAATATGTTAATCGGAATAAATGTCTCTCTGGCTATTGAAATTTATGTGAATCGAAGACAATTTGGTCTCATCACGACACATAGAAAATTCAGCCTATCTCGGCAAAGTGAATGTCTATCTGCTCATGTAGGATGAATCCACGAGTAGAAATGTCAAGTGCCCGACATCTAGTTGGGCTCTAATGAAATTGGGTTACAGTGGGGTTACTGTGAAATTGACTCCAGGGCCCCAGAATTCCTGTGGCGGTACTGGGAGTAAATTTCATTATCAATCCTGTGACTGGTGCTGGATGAGATTTTTTATTTATTTATTTTACTTAACCACAGGATCGAGATGGAGTGGAAATCCATTCCCATGTCAGGATCAAAATTAAACTATTGTGTCCATTCTCTATCTCTGTAGGCTAGAGCACAGCGTGAGAACACAGAAATCAATCGAATTGATCAATCAACTGACTGCTGAATAATGATCTTCTTCCATGCGATTTACAATACATCTTACTTCATCACAATCTATAGGGGATAGATGATTGGAAGAGGGAAATATTTTACCGTTGCTAAATTTCATACATCCAAGATGACGAGGGAGGAATGTAAAACCGTTAGAGCGGGCTTCCCTCTTCATCAATCATGAAAGGGACAATAGGACTTTGCCCGGCCCATTTGATGGCTATGACAGGAGCTGATTTGATTGGCCAAGCTTAAGACCATCCTAACTCTGCCCTTGACATATTCATCTCATTCCAAGCCCTTCTTCGTCAAACACGCCACACTGCACCGGGGGTGACATTACCATCTCTGGTCACCAAATGAGGGCTACCAAAAACCTACTGGACACATCCAGGTGCACTTTTGGTTGCAGTTGTACTTGTGCCCATGGTGTGAATGAAATCCTCTCTCAGCGGATGTGTTTAATTTCCTGCTATCTTTTATTTATTTTTTTATCCAGGGAGTGGGTTGGGGTGGAATGCTTCCACGACGTTTGTTAACATGCAACATTAATTTCTTACCTCATACATCACCATCATATTTCAAAAAGTGATGATGAAGGAAGGAAAAGTAGTTTCCAAGGACCCACCCGGTTAGCAGTGGGTGTGTTGGGAAACATACCCACTTTATGTTTAATCTTGCCTGCATTGATCAGACCCCCCTCGGCTCACATTGAAGCCTCCAGGCTCAGCAGGATAAGAGGGCTTTGCTGATGAAGTGCCCTACACTGTCACTTTAACTCAAGTAGACCCCCCCCCTGGATAAAAAAAAGCAGGGAGCCAGTTGAGATGACTCCTCAGATGAGCTGAAACTACATAGCTCTTTCTCAGCACATCAGGACGTCAACAAGTTAGACAATATGCAGCCTGCCTGATGAATACAACTTAAATATGGTTCACCGGTTTGCTGTCCATTGAAAACGCTGACTGTTTGCTACCGGCAGATGAAAAATCCCGGCTGCTACAGTAAAACCGGCAGATTTTCAAAGTCTCAAAGCAGGATGCCGCCTCAGAGACAGTCGCATGTGTAAATTATGCATGTGCACACACATGACAATCACATGCATAATGCGCATAATTCCTTCAACAATCGGTTAATGAACAGTGTCGCAAATCATTCCTTTTCCTCACGTGGAATATAACATCATCACTTACACTATAGAATTGGGCTATTTTTAATGTGCTAATTCCATTATAAGCCATGAATAATTGCAAATAAGATCATTAAAAATACATGGGAAATGTATATCTGCAGTGCTACGGTAAAGGAGAAATCCATGATATGTTCAGGGGGGAATGATAGTCATAGGTAGGGCCTGCTTATCATTAATAATAGTCTCCAATAATATCAAATGGTGAGCCATTAGCCAAATACTTCAACATTTATCTGACTAACAAGTTTGTTGACAGGGCAGGTGGACCATGCAGCTAGCCAACACACACAGTATTATGTCACTGCAGTCTGACTTTCACCCGCCCGACTTTTCCCTGATCTATCCATCCTCAACCACTGAGCCGAAGTTGTGCCGCGGAATCGTGATGGAGCCCATCCCAGCCCTCATTGGGAAACCCCCTGGACAGGTCACCATCGCATCCCGTGTCTTGCTCGAGGACAATTCGACATACTTTCCTGCAGGGGTCGAGGAACGAAACGCCAATCTCCCGATTTCTAGACTTTTGCATGATATCGGACAGAAGTGTCAACTCTTGACACTTCATTTCTATCTTCAGTCTGACATTACCTCCACTTCAACCCACTTCTATGGGGGAGGGACAATGGAGGATAGTGTTAGTCCTGCCCGTGGGGCTGATTGGCTAATAGTTAAGCCCCCTTGGCGCTAGTTGGATAATCGCTTTTTTCAACCGAGAAACTGCCTTGATACCAGACCAAAAGAATCAGTCCACTCAGTGTAGTGCCCTGATTTGAAATTCGGGACCTCGGCAAGCTCAACTTCAGAGTAGTTTATACATCCACATAGAGCAGGCCCAGGGTAGTTTGCAACACTAGGTGAGTTATAATTTGGGCCGGATACAGGGATGGACCACAGTGTGTGGGGGGTATTCCCTCCAGGCATCAAAGTGGATTTGAATTTCTAAGCTAAAAAAGCCATTTGCTGCACTGTGGAGCCTTAAAATATGGGTAGAAGAAAGTATCAATTAAATGCGGGGGCGGTAGTTTACTTTTTTATGGGGTCATTGGACAAAATAATCCATAATAATCTTCCAGCATATTGTAATTCAAGAGGTTTTAGAGAAAACTAGAATTCTGCATCTCCACTTGCTTTGTATTCAGGCTTTACAAAAAGAGAAAATGGAATAAAAGATCTAGCGAATCGCGGGTCATTTCAGAGAGCGAGGGTGTTCCTATTGGCTGTTAGACCAGTGTAGATATGAATGTATATGATCATTTAATTTCAAGTCCGCCCTGCCCAGCTGGTTGCTTGTGGCTATGGCACTAATCCTAAAAATCAACCAGACCAACTCAAAATGACCACTTCACAGGAACAATATCAGTTTAAGTAAGAGAATCACCGGGGAAAAAAATCCACTATGATAAAAGATTCCCAATCCTAGCGTTGACATTTCCTGGTTGTACACTAGTGGAGCTTAAGGGGCTGAAGAGCAACGGAAGGGGGGGGTCATTTGGTGGAGGGGACTTCACGGAGTGATATGAGATATAAGGCAATGAGCTGGAGGGGTGGATTTGCATGGGAATGTTTAATACTACCTACTAGGACTTCAAACCTGAAGTACAGACCCCCCCCTCATTGAGATTAATTACTTCTTGTCTTTCTTTCAGCACTCTTGACATGGACATTTTATGTCACAATTAGTCCCCAGGCTGTGGGGTTGGACATGGACCTAGATGGAGTGTAGAGGATACCCTTCCTCACGCCCCGCAGTGAGATCGAACTTGTGACAGCAGGGCATCAGGAAGAGTATCCGGCCTTAATCCCCCATGCTCCCTTAATGAGGAAAAGCTACACTAGTGGTTAACTGTGTTTGTCCTCAGCACTGATCTGTACTTTAAAAAAAAACTTTAACCAATCATCTGAACACCGAGTTTCTCTTTCCTCCGGAGCATCAGGAGACTTTCTTGTTTCTCCACCATAGTGTCAAAGCCTGGAAGCTTTCTGGCAGAAAACCCTGGAGGGAAACTAATTAGAGGCGTGTAAACTATTTCATCATACAGAAGTTCAGTCGTGCCATCGAGATCATTACTGCTCGGTGTAAAGTGCATCACGACACATCACCTCTGGTGTGCCAGCACAAGAATGCGGCACAGCGATGCCCCCCCAGACACGAGATGTAAAATTCCAGTATCCTACAAAATACAAAGATATCTACCTGGTGGTGATATCCTTTATCATCACTGTGTGAGCAGGAATTTCATGGACATTCACTTATGTCTCATAATCTAGCTTTAAGCTAGCTGCTTACATAGCAGCTAATATAGTTATAAATGGACTTTTTCGCTTTACAATGAATGCCTTCACTTTCACTGAGCTACGCGACGGGATACAAACCCGCAACGCCCGAATCCCAGGCATGGCCCCTACCCGCCATATGTAAGCTACAGCACTACTTTAAAGCTGGATAGTCATTATTTTTGCATAGAATATTAAAAAGATATATAAATCTTGCATGTAAGGCCCAATTCATAATACATCCAAAATGAAGACAGAAACAAAAGACACATCTTCATAGAAGAGACTCATTTCACTTAACAAAAACTCAGATTTCATGTGTGCAGAAATATGCGAGCTCCCTCAGTCACTAGTTTGTGGCACTTCCATCAGCAGTGATAACTTGGATTTAAAGTCTCCGATGGGCACCAATTAGACTTTTATACCTCTTTTGAGGGACATTTTTTTTTGGATCACCTCTTCTTACAGAACTCAGCCAATTCATGGATGTTGGAAGGGTGTCTGGCATGAGCTCCCCACTTCCTGACCTGGCACAGCATCTCGGTTGGATTTAGGTCAGGACTTTGACTTGGCTAATCCAAAAGACTTTGTTTTCCTGAGCCATTCTTCAGTAGATTTGCTTGAATGCCATGGGTTGTATTGTTGGAGGGCCTGTTTTTGTCCTTAGTTTAGCTCTTGGACTGGCCCGACATCCTATCCAAGACTCCCTTGGTGTGCGTCAGATTGCATGGTTCCCTTAATGATATGGAGTATTTCAGGTCCAGAGGAAAAGCCTCCTCAGACCCTGACATTCCCACTATTATACTTGAGTTGGGGTAAGGTTTTATTGGTGGTTGGCCGAGTTTAGTTTCCACCAAACATAGCAGTTGTGACCAGAAAAGTCAAATTTTGCCTCATTCATCCAGAGAATGGACTTCAGATTTGACCTGGTGGCCTCTGTTAAAGACTGCAGATATTCCTACCAACACTCCCATCAACCCTGTTCTGAGCCAGCATTCTGCTTGTTGAATCATGCAGTTACCTGGGATGCAGCAGGGGAGGTCTACAAATCTGTAGATGTTATGTTTGTGTTGGCCTCTAAGTGATTTATCACTCCCATGAAGTTAAATCGGTTCATCTGGACGCAATGTTTAGTGGAGGAAACGTTTCATCACTCATCTGTCAGTCTCAGCTTACTGCAGATATCCCCACCCCTAATAAACGGCAGTTACAAAAAGACCACAACTAGCTAAACTGTGTCCCAAATGAAACCGTTGATCGGTTTCATATGCAAATTGACAATTAGATTTAGAGTTAAAATGCCCATGTGTACTATTGACAAGAGATCAGGGGGGGGTGGTTGCAATCACAGCATTGTAAAGTGGCCACGGATGTACGCTTAATCCTCTGTGAATAGCGCACGTAGCCGTTTTAACGCTAATTAATGGTCTCGGCATTCTGCACGTGAATCTGATCAATGGGTTCAGTTATGGCGCAACTGTGCCAGTTTCTTTTGTTATATGCCACTGTATGTGTTATAAGAGTGGGGATACCTCCAATCAGCTGAGACTGGAGAGGTCACTAAGTTGAGTGATGGAATGATTTCCCCACCAAACGCTGTGCCCAGATGAACCGACCAAACTTTTTGGGATTTCCTTACTTTGACTATTGAGAATGATCCAAGAGGGATTTATTGGTGTTCTTGTGGCTCACGAGGACACGTTGGAAGGACGTCCACTTCTTGGCTGAGCTGCTCCCATGGTAAATGCGATCCATTTGTAAATTATTTACCTCACAGTGGACTGATGAAGCTCTAATCTTTCCGAGATGAATTTATGGGCTTCCCCAGACTGACGTCCTCTGATCGCCTTTCCTCTCGGCATGGACTGCGTTGTATTCACCTGGACGGATAACAACAAATGATCAGTTTTCTCGTCTGCAATTATTAGAGCCCTGCCAAAAATCGTTCCTAAAGAGATCTGCTTTGATCGTTTCATCTGGTACTGCACGGTGCTGGAGCGGTCAGCACGGTTGCTCCACAGTAAGAAGGCATAGGCTTTGAATCCTGTCCCAGGTGCTTTCTGTGGGGAGTTTATACATTCTCCATGTGCATGTGTGAGTTTCCTCTGGGTGCTCCGGTTTCCTCCCACCATCCAAAAGACACGCATGTCCGGGTTAATACTCCTGCCTGTGCCCCTGAGCAAGGCAAAAGGGAAAATAAACTGGAGCTGATCCCTGAACACCCCAGCAGCTCTCTGCCTCTATATAATAAGATAGGTTGAATGCAGATGGTGAATTTCGTTGTATATATGTACAATGACAGAAAACCCTTTTCTTCTTCTCTTAGTATCTTCTCTTTCTTATTTGCCCACCTGATTATACTTAATTGATTCGACCAATGCATTTTGGGGTTCACTTATTTTTGCACCTGCACCAATTCGACTTTAATCGTTTCCTTAGTACACGCGTGATTACCTCGAAACCAACACATGGAGTCAGTAGATATAAACCTGCCATGTCAGCACAAAGAGACCTGTTCAGATTAGATGAAGATTCCAGGGTAAAAACAACAACAGCAACAAAACTACAACTGCACGGGGGCTCACGTGCTTTCAAGCAGCCCTGGATATAAAAAATACATGTCTGTCTTGCTACTCGTCAGGTCAGTCTTCTGAGGGATAGCTTTTAGCGATGTTTCCTTTCCACCCTCTGTGAAAGCAAGTTACAATAGCCAGCCTATCCCACCAAATCAACAGAGCTGAATAGAGCTGGAATTATCCTGGTCAGTATATCAAATTCTGACATTGGCTGCACACAACATTTAGTCTCAAGGAACACCCCCTCCCCCCACGCCTGAGATTATCATCTCAAATAAGATGATGTCCCTTTATTAGTCTCACAGGGGGGAAATTTGAGGTGTTACAGAAGCAAAGTGAAAAGCAACAACAGAGAGTCATGAAATCTAAAGAGGCCTAAAGAATAGGAGCCATATAAAGGAGGGGTAATATTATAAAATATGAACAGTATAAACAGAGAAACAGACTCGCCTGTTACACTTACACAGTTCCACATGGGAATTTATATTGCACAGTGGAATGATAATACAAACGCCTTATTGAATATTTTGGTATGTTATATCTCATGTTATAAGACAAGATAAGAGAAGATGAGATGAGATTTTCCTTTATTAGTGCCACAAGGGGGAATTTGCGAGGGTATAGCACCAAAGCAGAAAGGAGGACAGAGGCAGGGAGAGAACAAAAGTATGATGATCAAATAAAGTATAATAATCCAGGTGGTCACAAAGGTCAAAATAATTCCGACCTTTTTGACTACCTGGGTTATTGGGCATGAAAATATGTTTTTTTTTGTTCCTTCTATCTATTTTGGCATTGATTTGTCTAAATCTAAGTGCCTCATATTCTTGCCTCAGAGCTGAAGATGACAGATAAATGTTGAAACATCCTCCTGTTTGTTTAAACCTACATCCAGATGACCTGATTCAACCTATTTTGACCACATCTCAAACAAATCTTTGTGTCTCAAGCCTGAAGAGTTTGCATGTATGAGATAATCAATGGGCATTAGCATGGAATGGGAACTTTGACTTTCCTGCTGGAAACAGGGAATTGAGATGAAGCCTCGGCTTGTGTGGATAAGGGGTTGTGTGGCGATTTTTGTCACCCACAGCCCGTACCCCTATAAAATACCATACACAGCCCTGCACAACAGGACAACAATGATTTGTGTCGAGCAGTGTTACATGGTTAAATTACTCAATAGTTAATGAACGAGTTGACCTGCATTCCATGAAAGAACCAGCAGCTCTGACTTCAAACGTTCGAGCTGCACCTCAACATCTGGCCTATAAGGAGTCATTGCCTTTGTTAATCAAGTGACAGAAAACTGATGTGGCAGACAAAAGCTTCTGTGCATCACGCTTGGATACAGTAGAGGAGTGTGGTCAATGTGCACCCATACATGCTTTTCGTCGTGGGCCTTTGCCCATACCATTAAACAAGAACGTATCCGTGCTTTTTGGCGAAGTTGAACATGAGTGTGATAGTTAATGCCGCCTGCTTCATCTCTTCCAGGCAGGGCTAGGCAGAAATTACCTCAATCAATTAGGTTTTTTTGGGCAGTGTGATAGTTTCTTTTAGACCATTTATTCTCACACAGACATTTAATTGTCCCAAAGTCTTTTTGGAAACATATGTTCTCTTCTCCCTCGTTAAGTTACAAGCCTCATATTTGATTTTTCCGAAAGCGAACCCTGCTTTGAATCACATTTAAATCGAAAATGATAATAGTAACCATGCATATGAAAGTGGCAAGGCAAGTGACAACTGTACCCTAAAATAAAGTAGATAACGATTCGTGACATATGACATTGCATGTTCATTATCACAGCTGCAGCTACGGACTGGTCTCTTTTACTATTCTTGCATCCAACAATGTCTTCTGTTGCTGTATGCTTGATGATACCATACCACATCTGGACAGCTGTACAGTCAGTCAAGATGAGAAGTAGACCTAGTCAAAAGGAGAAGTAGGCCTAGCACAAGACTTATCAGCTTGAGAGGTTGAGTCGTGACGAGAATAAAACCTTCAGGACTCATACTGGATCGGTCATGGTATAGCTACATACTGTCTATAGCTGTGGAATGAGTGTGTCCTGTAATGTAGTTAATATAAACTGTTGCTGTGTGTGTATATATA